>WSTK01000394.1:0-30326 GCA_019616945.1 Ceratobasidium sp. 414
TCCCAGTCCTCGATCGCTCGACACACCCTTACATCCTTAGCAAGTCGCTGTATCTCGTGGCACCTCTACCACTCGAAAAATACGCACGCGCACACGTCCACCTTGGTTTTCTCGGTCCACCACTGATAAACAAGGGCACGCGATCAGTTACGTCTCCACCTTCGTCAAGTCTATCTATGTCACAGCTCGCGTCCTGACAGGTCGTGACAGTTACCAGCCTGGTTCTGGTTGCAGTTGTGATTGTTATTGCGATTGCCTTGGTTACTCTGGTTCCTATTTCCCTGATTGCGATTTCTGCCTCTTCCTCGATTGCCTTGATTTCCTCGACCTCTGTTAGAGTTACCCCTGTTGGAGTTTCCTCAGAAGGCACCTCCTCCAGGTTTACAACATTCCGGTTTGATATGGCCCCTGATTCCACAGTTATTGCATGTGATAGTAAGTCGATCATCAGGGTGATTTTGCTGTCTTCCTCGGTTTGTTTGGTTGCAACCATAATAGGATTTCTCTCCAGTCTGTGCTTTGCAGTGGTGGAATTCAGCAAGGAGCCTTGATTGGATGTTCGCCGATAACTGTATACCATCAGGGTCATTTGCAGCAGGTGTCTGTTCTAAGACTGAAACAAGATATTGCCATGATTCCGGAAGAGAAGCAAGGAGTTGCCTAATGAACTCAAGTTCAATGATGGACTGGCTATTTTCGTCAAGAAGAGCAATGTTTAGCTCATCGAAGATCTTCCTAAGGGCTTTGATATGTTCTTCTAGATCTTCGGCTTCCTGCATGCAGAGTCCTGTGAACTTGTTTCAGAGTAGGGTCATTGCTGTGGAACCGATGGCTTGGTAGACTTGTTGGAGGATATTCCAGGCATTCTCTACTGTTGTGCAGTGAGTGACATGTGTCATGGGTGATGCTTCTATGTGTCGGCGGAGCATGCCTAATGCTTGGCGATTCTTTTTGTTCCATGCATCAATGTCTGCTTGTGTAACAGCGGTTTGCTGTTGTGTTCTGCCGGCTGTTGTTGTTGTGATCTGTTGTCCAAGAACTGGGGATTGTGTGGTTCCATCAACAAATTCCCATAACTGTGTTTCTTTGAACATGTCCCTCATCTGTATGCGCCAAACAGGGTAGTTTTCTCTTCCTGATAGGGCAGTAATTTTGAATGCATTTTTGGAGACAGTGTGTGTCGCCATTAGTGCTAGTCGGTGTATACTCCAATAGACTGGTGGGATATTTGTGTTGATAGGCTCAGGGTATTCTTCTGGTAGAGACTCAAAGAAGTCTGCTGTTCTACGGTCTAGCTCGTCTTGGATAAGACCAACTATTTCCTGAGCAAAGATATATAGGTTGTTTGATTCTTCGGTATCTGTTTGGTCAAGCAATTGGTTTAGACTATCAAACACGTCTAGGATGTATTCAAATAAGGGGTCCCAAGGGTTGAGTTCCCTTTGCCAATGTTGTAGCCTGCAGATAAACTCCAGTGGGTCTTCTAAGTTCTCCCAATTAGTGTTTTCAAGGATATCGAGCTCAGGGTCGTTGAAACCAGTAATGTTGATTAGGCCAGTTGGTTCAGGGTCAGCAAATTGCAGTTCTAGGCCTGGAGAAGGCAGTGGTGTTGATAGGCCAGTAGATGATGATGGTCCGGACGACAGGGCAGGCAATTACAAAGATAAGAAGTTCAGGGTTAGGTTAGAGCAAGTCAGGGCTCATAACCTGTTGAGGAGGATTATCAGTTACTAATGACCACACTCCTTATAGGACTAATTGCTCTTAGAGCTTCTTAGCAGTAAACTGTATATATTAGAAAATATATGTGAACTAGCCCAGTGTCGATAGACAGTCAGGGTTACAGGGTTTATATACCAGTAAAGTGGGCAAGTCATTAGGTATAATCCGAGTCATATAGAGTGAGTCATACAGTCAAGTCATACAGACTGAGTCATTAGGCCGAGTCACATCATGAGTCATTACATATTCGAGTCAAGGTGGTTACATGAGTCAATCAATTTCCTCAACATATTCGTCACCGAGTTCTGTTGGGTGCAGGTAGAGCCGTACCCCAGAACCAACCAAGGAGGCATTGAATTCTGGAAGAACGTACTCTTCTTGCAGTTGAAGTTGTCCCATGTTCATATACAGTGCTGTGTTAAGAGGAGCACACTGTGCAGCCAGATGTAACGATTCCAAGAGGTACGCAAGGGGGTGTTTGTTGATGGGAGCCATGCCATCATTGTGTAATCCTAAAAAGAATGCAGCGCGAGCACACACACGACTATAGCGTGCCTGGAGCTCCAACAACAGTGTTGCTGCGTGAAGTGCTGGGTTGCCAACGGACTCCATGTTAATCACAGCCTGGCTCTCTTGTGAAATGCTCGGTTTGTCTGAAGTGTGAGGGTCAGGGTCCTGACACTGAAAGCGATGAGCAGAGGGTGAATCCAGCCCAAAGTGGCAAGCCTGAGCCACGACTCTCGCTAGCCGAATATCAGCAGCAGTAAGCAGGGCATATGAATCGGCACTGAATTCGGGGCAGTCATCGTCCCAGACTGAGTCTAGTGCCCTGAATGCAGGTTGGGCAAAAGCTTCAGACTTCTGAAGTAAAGAATGATCAATACCATGATCGACGATCCGTTAAAATGTGCCTTTATACGCACATTTGTAGCCATGTATTCACCCCTTGCGTCCCCCTTGTTTTTATCTCCTGCATACGTTTCTAGATAGTGAACCAACGCTGGAAGTGCAGCACTATATCGCGCCACATTATGGCCTTGAGACGCCTTGAGATCACGGTCCTGACGGGATTTCGCTTCGGAGAGCCGCAAACAAACTTGGTCGAACAGTTTGTGCATAAGCTCATGGTAATTGGATGCTCCAGAAGGGGCCGCGCCTAAGACTTTGAGCCAAGGGATGACTCCCCATATACGGGCTATGCTGCTAACCAATGTTCCTTGTGGGGGAATATCTGTGTGAACCGAGGTAGTAGTAGCTACTAAGTTGGGTTCTGGGGACGGTGGTGATAAGGCGCGAACACGTAGACCAGCCAAGGCTTGACAAGCGCAATCGCTGACAGCCGGGTCACGGGCGTTATCAATTAGCCACGACAGCGCTTGTAAGTCAATGTGCGGCGTTCCCTCTGTTTGGTCGTCGCTTTTGCTACTAGGTTGGCCAGCTGAAGCTCGATCCCCAAACCAAACTATCTGTAGAGCAATCCGCAAATACTTCGAGATTTGAGTCGTAAACGGACAGTACTGGTGGTACACAGCACCCAACACTGCAGTTACCACGTAAAATGCGACTGTAACCCCAGACACAACCACCCCCATAACCGCAATGGCGGCATCAAGAGTCCATAGGTATACTGCGAATCCCAGAGAGAACAACAGGAGTGAGAGGTGCAGCATTGATGGAAGCAGGCCTATAATATGCAACGCTCCAAAATTATCCATTCCCCTGAGTCGGGTTTGGTGTAAGTGTGCGTAGGTACGAGCTGAGCGAGAGCGAGAGGCGGTGAACGCGATGAGCCACTCTTTAGCGAGCAGAGCGAGAAGCGCAGCGGAGAGAGAGAGGGCTAGGGCCGTAAACCACAGCCCGTTGATCCACCGTGCAGCCAGGGATGCTGAAAATGCTGGAAGCTCAATATCGGGCGCCATCTGGGGGGTACCTCGCTCGATGCGGTGCTGGGACTGTGCGATGGCCAGAAGGAGCGTGGCGGTGAGGTCACCAGAATCCTGCTGTAATAAGTTCTTCGACTCAATGATAAACGCAGTCAGAACCGCCGAGAATAAGCCAGCCTAAAATTGAATTTAGGGTTGTTGCTGGAAGAGCAGCGTAACTTGGAGAAACTTACGAAGAGCAGCATCATGTCCAGGTTATTGTTCTTTTCTTTGACCAGCTCGTTATCGTGTTCGTTTGCTTCTTCAACATACAATTGCCATATTCCAGCGTCGGGGGCTAGCTCTTCACCTGGTTTGTCGGCAGCAAGGCGCTCATAGGGCTTTGAGCGAAAAGATGATGGATGCCCGACCGAGACTTGTGGCTGAGCTGGGGGTAATGTATTTCCAATTGGCTATACGGGGGGAGTGAATTAGTAAAGTACGTGCGAGGTGACCTAGGGAATTCTCGCCTCATGTTTGCCATCGACGTTCTCAGACAGCCTTAGGCTAGCGACCTTCAGATCGGTCAGCCATACCTCTTCGGTTTGAAGCGTCGCCATGGGGTCTGTCGAGAGTGTAGCAAATTATGCACGTTGTGGATGAGTGTTGAGATATTTATCGTGGGGGGTGTACTCACATCTCAGTTGTGGTCGTGGTCGTGGTCCGCGTGGTAGAACCTAAGCGCCGGCTTGCACCCTATGGTCATGTTGTTTAATCCTGTTAGGAGCAGTTTATGCCACCTTTCCTGGGTTGTCTTGCTCCCGAATTGAACGTTCCCGTGAAATGCACATAATCCCTCCCGTGATTTCCTCGGGCTCACCCGGCGACTCGCTCGTTTTCCCTTGTCCTGGGTTTGCTGCGCCGCCTTCTGCCCTACGCCTTCCTGACATGATGGATCCCACCACCGGCTGGCTCCACTTGTGTGGTAGAATGGATATGGTTGCCGTGGATCTTGGGGTAGAAAGATTGGGTCGAGACGAAATGAGTAACATAATGACGAGAATGCACCGGAGACGATACTGTATGCGACTATATATGCAGCGTGACGAAGTTTGAATGTTTCATTGGGTTAGTATCAACAAAATTTCAGCTCACCATGGAAGCTAAGGCTATTTACGAAAAAGTTGTATGCGTATCAGCCGACATTGCTGTGCGAGGTGTAAATCAGATTCCCTCGTGGGCGGAGGAAATTGTCGGTGACAGCATGCATCTCAAGCAATGGTGGGATCGTTGCCGAGAAGTACCAAGAGAGCAAATTTGGCTCACGAGGCCGCACCGTGTTAAACTCTTATTAATCCATTTCACAAAACCATGCGTAGATATATTGACGTCAAAACAGATATTCGTAAAGCTAGACATAGGGAAATAGGACTCAATAGCAACAACAATTATTGTAATAAAATTAAAATAGGTGTTTCCAACAGCACGAACGAAGTTTACGATCCAGTCGAGGTCGAACCAGGTTTATTGGTTTTAGATTTTTTGTAGTATCTCTTTTTCCTTGCAGGTTTCGTAGCCACGGTATTCTCCTGGGTACCAGGTGGTGGCGATACATGGTTGGTAGGGACAGAGGAAGGGTGCGGCAGAGGCATCGGCGCGACAGGGACAGGAGCCGGGGCAGAGCCGGGAGGAGTCGGTGTTGTGGCTTGTTTCCCAGGATTGACCCCTTTCTTGGACTTCGGATGGCGGTTCGGGTGCTTGCCCCTTGGCTTGGGTTTGGCCGGCGGGCTGCCTCCCGAGCCAGACGGTTGAGAAGGATTGGGGGTGGCTGACTCCTTTACAATGACCGGAGCATTTGACTTCGCGGAAGAAGCACCCGACGGATTGGCTTTCGAGGCTGAAGGTCCAGCGTGTTTTTTCGAGGACACACCATCTGCTGATCGCCGCTTGTCAGGCTTGCCCCGCTTCGAACGAGCCAAGGGCGCTGTAGCAGGCGCAGGAGGCACTGGGGTTTGGCCAACGACAATACCATGCAAGTGGGGTGGCCTTTCTTTCTTCGTATCGGTGGATGCGGGGGGCAATATCCCAGGTTGTGGTAGGGGTACCGAGGAGGCGGAACTCTTTGTAGCCGGAAGCGGCGGTGATTGTTTAGTGCTGTTATCCGACGACGGTTCTGGGAGGCTTGGCGGTACGGTTGCCAACTGTTGAGGTGCTACTGGCGACGGCATAGGCGAAGTGGGAAGCCGGGGAAGAGCTGGAGGCAGAGCTGAGGATGGCTGTTGCGAAAACGCTGGTATCTCCAACTGAGCGAGCGAGAGCTGCGGGGATGTCCATGCGCGCATCGCATGAAGCCGCTGAAGTCTCGGGGGCAAAACGGGTCCGGGTCCGGGAAGCGAGCGAGCATTGACGCTTCGGGCGGTCTGGTTGGGAAGACTTGGCGATGCACTCCGGGCGCGGACAGCCTCTTCGATAGCGCTAGCACTGGCAGCGATCCGTTTCTCGAGACCGGACCTCAGCGAGTCGAGAGTGGGGTTCGACTTTGTGTGGGCGCCGTGCTGAGAATGGGAGCAAACGACATGCACTGTTGGCGAGTTGAAATACGCATTGATCGACGCCTGCATCTGGTTTGTCCGAGAGTGTTGGGGGTAGTCCAGTGGCTGTATCTGCTGCCGGTGTGAATGGACCGGATATCTTGCAACCAATCCGGCAGACGGAGGCGGAGTGGTTGAGAGTTTGGTTTGCATCGCTTGCATACGCTGAACACGGCCGAGTCCAGCATTGTCCATCGCAAGCTTCACGATAGCACTTTGTACAGCCTCTACTGCGTTCACTCCTATGGCGGGGGTTTAGTTCCTACGCGAGCAGACAGCAGAATTCACACACCTGACGCTGACGCTGAACTCGAGCTCCCTTTGCTGAGATAGTATTTGGATGCACCGCTACCGCTCCGAATATACTCCACACTGTCTGCCGAATCTCGTCCAGGCTCATCGCGCTCGACCATCTCAACCACCTCTCCCAAACACTCTCCCACCCTTGAGCCTCCTAGATCCTTGCGCCGACTCTCGCCCCTCTCAATCTCCGCCTCGACCTCGTCCTCCAGCTCGCTCTCGTCTTCACTCGGACTCGCATCCGTCACCAGATCCCCCTCGTCGTCCGAAACGTCAATCACCATACACTGACTCCAATCTCCCGCAAAACTCCTTCCGACCCGGACTTCGACATTCATCGGCGGCTCACAGCTCCAGGCCCTTCGCACCCCATCCAGCTGCGCTTCGCCGGCACCTGAGGGGGGAACAGACATCGGTCGAAGTAGTACACGCGAAGGTCCAGCGGGGGCGGCCGGCAAAAGTGGCACAGAGGTTCGTACGGCGGCCGACAGCGGCGGAGGTGACCAGAACGAGGGCGGGGGAGTGAGGATGCGTTCAATAGTAGGGTCGGGCTTGAGATTATCAATACGCGAGGCGGGTGCATCCAAGCCCCCTTCGGATTGTGAGTGGCTTCCGTCGGTGGTGCCTAGCCGTGGTCCCAACACAAGTCGATCAGCCTTTTCCGGACTTGATATTAACCTAAACGTAGGGACGACTCGACCGCTGACTGTGTTTTGCCTCGTTCGCATGGGGCGGGGAGATTGGATTCCCTGAGACACGTGGTATTTCATAAGGGACTCCGAGGAAACAAGTGGAGAAATCGTGGATGCCGGTTCCTTGGCCCCAGGAGACTGGGGAGGTGGCGGAGCTAATTCAGGAGAGCAGACGGGCAAAGGAGGGAGAGCGATTCGCTCGGGCGACAACGGGAATGCGTGAAGAGGCGACGGTGGAAGCGGTATATTCGCGGGAGAGGCTGCGGCGGAGACCCCAACAAGTTGGGAAGAACTCGGTATGGTGCCAGTTTCGAGGCTAGTTGGAGAAAGTTCGATGGGGGTTGCCGCTTCGATTGGGGATAACGTTGCCTTTACAACACGTCAGTGGTCATATCCAGATCCAAAAGGCTAAGCGCCGAGTGATCATACCTTCGATCCCTGGGGTGACCTCCCACTTTTCTTCACCTTTGCCTCTCGGTTGGCCGCCTGCTGCTTGCCTGCCGGAAGCGCCACACTAACCATCTCCCTTAAACTCTCCGCTCGTTCTCCCTCCCGGCTCTTCAATGTCTCATAAACGCGTAGCTTCTTCACCGCCTCAGGAGACAGCCCGTGCACCATCAATGATGCGGATCGCTGGCGCTGACGTTGCCGCTGAGGGGACTGGAAATGAGATTGACGTTGGCGCGGAGGAGATCCATGGCGGGGCGGCCCGTATCGTTGAGGTGAAAGCACATGCATTGATCCGCTACGCTGGCGACCACGCGTACCTCCTGGAGTACGGGGGTGGTTCGGCGAACCGGGTCCGGCCTGGGTTCGGAATGGATACGACGTGTCGGGCGGAGTCCGGGCTAGTCGTTCGCTAGGTTCCTGCCTGTGTGGGCCATACACCAGGTACGTCATAGCCTTCTGATTCGGGCCCCCATTAAACCCATTCATCCCCGCAGAAAATCTGGCATGGTCTCTACCAAACCCCGTAACCTCGTAACCATTCGCACTTTGATTCCCACCTCCAGTCGACCATTGGCCCTCGGCTTCGTACCGACACGCGCTGAGCATCAGCATGCTCTCCATTCGAGAAATAGCTGCGCGCTCCGGATGCACCCTAAATGCTTCGTCGTCCTGGTCCACGGTGTACGAAGTAGGAAGCGAAGAGCTTGACGTATGGGGCGAAACACTTTTCCTCGAGGACGACGAGGCAAAATTGTGGAGCGACTGGGTCACAGAATGATGCGAGTGCCTAATGGGAACCTTGTTGGGAGACGGTATTGAAGTGGAGGTTTGTGAAGGGGATGAAGCGCGTATGGAAGTGCCAAACTGGGAGCGTTGTGAGTGGTCGCTATATCGAAGTGAATGGCTGCTCGAGTCCAGGATTGAAGGTTGAAATTCAGCTCGCTGAGTATTCGAGTATCTCGGTTCGTCAATTGTTAGGAGCCTAGAAGTCTGATAGCTTGACGAAGGATGCGAACTAGAAATAGAATGTCGATACTGCACGGGTGCTCTCGATGGCTGCTGAGGGGGTGGATACGAGTCCCGGTCGTCACGTTCTGACGATGGCTGAACAGGGAAAAGGGGCGAAGGCCCAGAACGGGTCCTTGAGTATCCGGCGTCATGAGCGCTATACGGTTCCTCCTTTGTCTGTTGACTCAATTGTTCGACGTCAATCCGCAACGAAGGAGGTACCCTTGAGATAAGGTCAAATGCGGGGTTGCGGAGTGAAGTTTCTGAGGGCGAGGCCGCCGGCTTGATGGGAGAGGTGCGGGGCGAGGGACCTCGGGCATGATCCATGCGCGGTGGTCCTCGAGAATATCCAAACCCCGGCTCGTTGATAATACAGGGGAAGGTTGGGTCGGTCTCCATACGCCGGTTGGAAACCTCGATGGATAGTTTAGGCGGGGAAGGCTTGTTACGCGACATACTGTGGCGCCCAGAGTACCCAGATTGCGCCGGACTACGAGGCAAGCTCCTAGGAGTATGAAGCGATGCTAAAGCTGCAGAAGCTTGCTCCAAATGAACCAGGCCGGTAAACGGAGCATCTCGTTCCGGGCTGACAAGGACGTATTGGGATGGGTTCGATCGAAGCGACGAAGTTGACGGACGAGAGTCGACCATACTCGATGGCGATTCTGCCCGAGCTGAAAGTGGCGCAAACGGCACATCGGTCTTCGAGCTCGAATACAAGACGTTTTCTCGACGTGGGGAACGACCTTGCCTTGCGAAGCGCCGGCGGTCGGATAGCTCCGAAGAAGGATATCTTTGGCTCGACCCCTGACTTGACCCCGAGGCAACCCTGTGAGAAGACTCTCCGTAGCTTGCGCTTCGTGGAAGCTGTTCCATGGTCGCAGAGGTCGAGATAATGGATGCCAGGGCCTGTTCGCTAGCTGCAGAGCGCGGGAGGAGCGCAAAGCTAGCCACACGGATAAAAAATGTCGGTACAACGATCATAGCGAGGCAAACGGTTTTTCCAAGGAGAAAAGGGGTGGTAATTTTATCAGCTACCTCTGTCCGCAGCAACGCCGCGCAAAACGTACGAATAATCTGGGAGTTGGACGTCATATCCCAACGCAAGCGCGTCGAGGGCCGCTTGACCTCGCTTTGAGGGCGTAAACCGATAGGCACTCTCCGAAACCGAACCTCGTCGTGCGGGGGTGTACATGTCTGCTGACGTGGAGAAAACGGAGAAAAGGTCAGCGAAGCAGCAGGATGCCAACAAGTCGACTAGTGATATATTACCTCGATTGTGTTGGATGCAGCATGTGCTACTGCAGAGGCAACCTCAACGTCAACAAGGCGCGACGTCAGGGGCTAAACATGAGACGTCGATCACGGACTTCCGCTTTCACGTGACCAACGTCGCTTTTAATCGAACCAAATACGGCCAACATGTGGCGAATTCCCCGTAATACCTCCCCAACATGCATAGGCTTGCTCGGAACTTCATCCATGCTTATGGGCCAGACGAACCAATGGCGGAGTGGTACAAGTGCTAACAACATCCGAGTTTAAGAAAAGATGATACTCTCTCGACTCTATGTCCCCCACTTCGCCCAAATCGAGGGCCATACCGCAGGTATCACGTGTCCACCTCAACCAGACCTGGTGAGGATCAGCCTAGTGCACATGCTGGACCCAATCGCTATGGACAACCTGCGGACACGTGCTGGGTTCCAGGGTTGTACGGATACTAGAAGTCTGGACGCACCTAGTCGAATTGGTCGTAGCGGGGCAAGTCCAAACGAAGAGCGAGCTAACGATTAAGGTCAGCAACAATGGCCCAATGACCGAGTAACAGGTAACTTCGCTGAGGTGACTATTTACAAACATGAAAATGTAAGTCCACATGCCACGCCTAAGTATTATGCCTGTCATCAATGGTGTCCCCACCATTTTCCAAGTTGTACACGGGTGCTACAGATAGGGCAGTTTGAATCGCAAAGACAACCAAATAAGACATAAATGCTGAGGTATTCAGCTTGTGTGGACACCCAGGAGCGATGCTCTTGGCTGGCAGCTTTGGTTTAGCGAATTTATTCTGTTATCTCTCCTAAAAGCGGTTCTCGACCCATCTTCGTGAACTAATCGATGAGGTGCCTGGTTGATGCGGGGCATTCGAATATGTCATATTGAGCGCCTCTTGCCTAAACACACCCGCCGCCATCTGTATATGCGTCCCCACTATGAACGGAACCTGAGCTAAAACACATCTGAAAGATTGTTTGCTCATAGTTGGTCTGGCTGTGTCGTGATAGGCGGAAGAGCTCCCAGGGGTCAGGGGCTATTTTCTCAAACTCGGAGTTTTGTTGTTTTGTTTTTATAGCTCGATTCGCCTCATCCGTTCAATCATTTTGGTACCACTGTAGCCCTCTTACTACCACTAACTCGTGCGTGATGGACTCACAACCGGCGGTATTTATTTGTTCAAAAAACAAGCGCCATGCCAACTATTTTGTAAATAATAATAATTTTGGCTAGCGAAGTATGATTGATAGTGGGGTATAGGTGTGGTGTGTAAGGTGAGTAGAAAGTTTGAAACTGCCTGCCAATCCAGCGGACATAACTAAGGGCAGGTACCTACAGGCGAAAACAACCAGAAAATCGGAGGCATGTCATGCATATGTAGCGACACGCGTGGATAACGCCATATGAAAATACAACAAGCGCCGAACGTATGATCCCTCTCGAGACGAAGAATGTATGAGCGGGGCCCATATGTAGGACGGGCATAACAGGTCGGGCGCATGCGACACAGTGAACACATGGGGTATAAAGGTTCTAATAGTCGAACCGTAAGAAAATTCTGAGCAGGGGTTAACAAGGGGTATCGGCGACGAGAAACTGGTCAACATCACGAACGTGGCATAGTTAAACAGGCGTGTTTGGTTGTTGCTCTGTAGTATACCTCCGGGACGGAGTTATGACCACAGCCTGATTCCCCATAGGGACTTTGATAGTGGGCTCGTCTCTGCCAGTTGATCGTTACGCCCATACTGCTGACCAGGGACTATGAGTACTTCTGGCTCAGCCCTTCAGAAAAGTCTGAGTGATCTTGTAAAAGAGGTCGTGAGACATTGAGAACTCACCGGGGGTTGGCATTTCTTGGAGTCGCCGCTGCAGGTTGCGTGGCGCCATGTATGGGAGCTCGAACAACACAGTGAGTACGACGGGCCATGGTGTTCAGCGGCTAATGTAAGGGCTAGGGGTGCGAGGGGCGCGAGGGTGCTGCACGGGCACACTAGTTCTCCTGTCCATATATACGGATTCTTCGTTTCAAAAGCTGAAATCAGGGGGTACCGGTATTGAATTTCACTCAACTGGGCATGAGGCGCTAGCTCGAGGGGCGTAAACACTCGGTCCGATCAGGCAAGAACCACAGCGGCTTACAGTGCCAATTCTGTAACATTACTAGCACCTTCTAACCGGCGAGTACCATTGTTGCGTGCCGCTTTCTCTATATGGATACATTATCGACCCCGAAAGGAATGTACGACTCGTTTAAGATGTCCAGGCTATGCTGCTCAGCCAGCTGGAAGCGGGGCGGTCGCATGTACGGAGCTCGAAGCCAGAAACGACAGACCGGACATGCAGTACCACAGCTGGAAACAACCTTATTACAAGAGATAAGCTCGGATCAGAACGCGTTTCTTGAAGCGCAACAAAAGTTGCTCACCTTCGGCGTGGTCTCAGGTCGTGTAGCATAGTAGTCCTTTGTGATTTCAACTTCCGCGTACTGGTTGGGCATGGGCGGTTCAGTGCATGCCCGAATGCCCGAGTGGCGGGGACACGCCACCGAAGATCCAATCAAACATCCAGCGTGTTCTCGGTGCGGAGATCGCCACTTCTGACGTGCGATGTTAGTTTCATTGTGATCTCCAATATGCGCTCTTGTTTAACTGCATTTACCGAAGTTTGATGTGTATCATTGCCACAGCGCATGGTGATCATCATGATGGCCAACTCACACGTTGTTTCGGCGTCAATAGGAGTTCATTTCGAACATCATTAACAGTACCCACACACGAGTGAGCCCTAGTTCAACGGGCAAGATTATCCTCGAGCCTCATGAAGCTGCGTGAATGGTGCCAGCGCTTTGGCTTGATGGCTGATGTGCGGCCAATATTTTGTTTACCGTAGGCGTATTTGCCATTTGTGCGTCAACTTCCCTAAGCTGAATTGAATAAACTTTGCCTTGCGGTTGATACTATGATATTTTTGATGGTGTAGTGCTTTCATGCGCGCCTCACGCGGAGCCTGGGTGTTCAGATACACAGCTTTCGCAATTTGGGAAACTAACATAACGCTATCCTCTCGAAGTCGAAGTACTAAAACTATCCTGAATATAGTACTTAGGTTTGCCAGCAAGGCTATTCCCTTGACACGATGGCCTTTGAATTTAGATACTGGTTAGATACCGCCGGCGATATCCGGGAACCCGGAGCGTCTAAACCTGCACACAATATCAAGATATTCACTCGAAATGCCCGAAAATCTAAAACATGAGAAGAAATTTAAGCATAGAGGTGACTTGGGGTTAAATCACATTGTAGCTTGAGGAGTTTTAGCTTCACGCGACCCTCGATGTGGTTGAGTTGGGTGGAGCACTACGTGTTCAAGTGATTCTATTGTTGGGAAATTAAAGTCCGATACGCGCGACCCGCACAGCACGGCCAGCTTGAGACGGAATAGGGAGTTCAGGAGCTGGATACTGGCTAAGGATGGCCGATATTGCCTCAACGGGGCCGGCGAGAAGGTGCTCCACCAGCAGCAATCTTAAGGGGGTTCAAAGGTCTGCACCTTCAGATGATCGATGGTGGCTGGTACAGACTTCATATGCTGTGGCGCATAATATGCGAGAAGGTCGAGTTCAAAGACGGGAGCGAAGTCCACCGGCAAAGAATTCTCCGTAGAAAGAACTCACTTAAGCGGGGGCGATGCATCCCCAAAGTGGCAATGCGTATTACCTAATCAAAGGCGGAAAGTACGCTCACCGCGACTTGCGGTGCGCGTCCAAACCAGTATGGTAAGGGCTCCAAGCTGTCCCGGAGGAGCGGTATGAGCCAAAGACCATCTCCTCGTGTTGAATGAAATTTTCAGTAAGGCATACTTCGGGGTTTTGAACGAGGCGGGTACATGCGATGGTTCGACACCTGGAGGCAGCGGAGATCATGGGTTAGCCAGTGCTAGTCATGGCACAAAGGAAGACTAGCTCAAGATGCGGTTTCCAGCCCGGATGTTGCCGTTGATAACCATGGGTTGGGGAATCGAAGTAGTCGAGGCAGGTGAACTTGGAACCGTTGGCAGAACTCATTGAATTCGAGGTGTTGCGATATGCTGTGCCCTAACTCTGTTATAAAATTTACTTGGGGATGAGCATATGTTTTCACACCCTCTCTCGTTGGGTGAAGGCTGGCAGGCGCTCAAGAGCCAACTGGGCTGAAATAACCTATCCAAAAAAATGACAAGCAGTTTCCACCACTACCCCCCAGGACCCCCTCCAGATAGTGGATTTGAGTTGCAAACAGGAGCTAGTGTGAAAGTCTCCACGATTCAGGAGGACGCTGAAGGGCAGAAAAATAAGCGCCCGACTGAGGGCAGGGATTGGTGCTCATTGAGTGTGAGTACGTAATTGAGGATGGGATGATATTAGGCGACAAGGGCCCCTCTTGATGAACCCCCGCTTGACGGGTGGCTGATCGACGTCTGAATTGCTTGGGCAGGAAAGTAGGTTCTCCAGCATTTAACGCCACCCGGTGTCAATATTCCTCGAAGGGGGTCCCACTGTACATGCGTCATAACGGAGGAGAAAGAGGGTGATATATGTTGACGGAGCCAGTCCTCGGGTGAGGTTGGGGGGCGCCCATGCCGCCGAAGGCGGGCGGGGTGAACGGAGCCCGAACTGCGAGCATGACTCGCTGGGCCGGGCCGGGCTGGCGCGGATGGCGCCTGGTGCGATACAAGAGGGGTGGGGGGCAAAGATGAAAAGAAGAGAGCGCACGGGTGTGTGGTCGAGCTGGTAGCTGAGGCAAGCAACACACCTCGGCACCACGTGATTGAGTGGAAGCCTAGAAGGCAACAGCGCCTGACGCTGGGGTGCTCCTTGTCCCTCAGTACTACCCGTGCGACTCCACAGGCTCCGTGACACAGATTCCCAATTTGAGGGCTAGGCCCCTTATAATTGGCCATGTAGAATCCAATAAGTGGCGTGAATCGACAAAGTATGTCAAGCTAGGCGCAGCGGAGGAACGCGACGAGTGAGAAATGAGAATCAAGCATTTGATCTGATCGCTTAGTGAGCCAGTAAAGATTGTCATTTTACGATTACAATCATCCCTTTGGGGCTGCCACGGTCGTCGGCCCGAGCAGGACCAGTATGGAGCGCAAGCGCGGGCGGGCTGTGCCTACTAAAAACTGTTGTAACTCCCATGTATTCGTGATAAATTACCTCAGAGAGTAGATTGCTCAAATCCTAGCTACGGGGACACTTGTAACAGACATGAATGTTATTGAGATCTAGCGTTGCATGGGATTCGCACCCTGTACTCTGTTTGGTCATAGTTGGTCTGGTTGTGTCGTGATGGGCCGAAGAGCTCCCATGGGTAGGGGCCCTTTTTTATAGCTCGATTCGCTTCACCCGTGCGATGATTTTGGTACCACTATAACCTTCTTACGACCACTAGTTCGTGTGTGATGGGCTCGAAACCGGCGTATTCATTTGTTCAAAAAATAAGCGCCATGCTAACTTTTTTGCAAACAGCAATAATTCTATCTGCAGGTCAGGCCAAGTGAAGTATCATTGGTACTTGGGTATCAATATGGTGTAAGCTAGGTAGAAAATTTGAAACTGCCTGTTAATCCAGCGGAAGTAACTAAGGGAGGCGAAAGCAATCAGAAAATCGGAGGCATGTCTTGCATGTGTGGCAACATGTGTAGATAACGCCATATAGAAGTACAACAGGCGCCGAACGTATGGTGTCTCTCGAGGCCAAGAATATGTGAGCGGAGCCTATATGTAGGACAGACATGACAGGTCATGCGCGTGCGACAGGGTGAAAATATGAGGGTATACGGGGTTCGAAGAGTCGAACCATAAGAAAAGTCTGAGTGGAGGTTAGCAAGAGGTGTCAGCGATGAGAAAACGACCAACAGTACGAACGTGATATTGTTAGACAAGCACGCCTGGTTGTTGTTGCTTTGTGTGATGGAGCTATTGCCGTAGCCAGATTCCCCACAAAGACTTCGAGAGTGGGCTCGTCGCCGCCGGTTGGTCATCATGTCCATACTGCTGACCAGGGGCTATGAGTACCTCTGGCTCAGTCCTCCGGAAAAATTTGAGTGATTTTGTAAAAGAGGTCGTAAGATGCTGGGAACTTACGGGGGGTTGGCATTTCTGGGAGTCGCCGCTGCAGGTTGCGCAGCGTCATGTATGAGAGCTTGAACAACACGGTTGACACGGGGGGCCATGGTGTTCAGCGGCTAATGTAAGGGCTAGGGGTGCGAGGGACGCGAGGGTGCTGCACGGGCACACTAGTTCTCCTGTCCATATATACGGATTCTTCTTTTCAAAAGCTGACATCAGGGGGCAGTGGCATTGAATTTCACTCGATTAAGCATGGAGAGCTGGCTTGAGGGGCGCGAACACTCAGTCCGATCAGGTAGGAACCACAGTAGGTTACAGTGCCAATCCTGCAACATTCACCGTCAAACAGACGAGCGCCTTAGTTCAGTGCCGCTTTCTCCGTATTGATACATTCCCGACCCCGAAAGGGATGGACGACTTGTTTAAGACGACCAGGCTATGCTGCTCGGCCAGCTGGAAGCGGGGCAGTCGCATGTACAGAGCTTGAAGTCATGCAACGAGGGCAGACCAGACGTGCAGTACCACAGCTGGAAACAACCTTATTACGTGAGATTGGCTCTGACGGGAACACATTTCCCGAGCTGCAACAAAAGTTGCTTGCCTCAGCCGTTGTCTTAGGCTGTGTAGCATAGTGATCTTTTATGATTTCAGCTTCCGCGTGTTGTTCGGCTATGGGTGGTTCAGTGCATGATGGAGAATGGCTGAGTGCCCAGCTGGTAAAGACACGCCACCAAAGAGCCAATCAAACTTCCAGCGTGTTCTCAGCGTGGAAACTATCAGTTCTGGCGTGCAATGTTAGTTTCATTTTGAACCCCAGTATACGTCCATTGTTTGAGCTCGCATTTATCCCGAAGTTTGATGTGTATTATTGTTATAGCATATGGTAATTATGATGACGACCAACACATTGTTTCGGCGTCAATAGGAGTTCATTTCGAACATCGTTAACAGTACCCACACACAAGTAAGCCCTAGTTCATCGGGCAAGATTGTCCTCGAACCTCATGAAGCCGGGTGAATGGAGCCGGCTCTTCGGCTTGATGGCTGATGTGCGTCTAATGTTTTGTTTACTGTTGGCGTGTTTGCCACTTACGAGCCAACTTCCCTTAGTCGAACTGAACAAGCTTCACCTCGCGGTTGATAGTATAATATTTTTGATGGTGTAGTGCTTTCATGCGCGCCTCACGCGTTGCCTGGGTACCCAGATACATCGCCTTTGCAATTCAAGAAACTAACACAACCCTATCCCACCAAACTCGAACGAAGTACTAAGGCTATCCTGAGTATAGGTTCACCAATAAGGCTATTCCCTGGCCTGTTTGTGTTTTTGACATAATGACCTTTGAATTTAAATACTGGCGATGTCCGGGAGCTCAAAGTGTCTAAATCTGCGCACAATCTCAGGATATTCACTCGAAATACCCGAAAGTGTAAACCACGGGAATATAGATGACTTGGGGTTAGATCACACAGTAGCTTGGGGAAGTTTTATCTTCACGCTACTCTCAATGTGGTTGAGTGAGGTGGAGCACTACATGTTGAGGCGATTCTACTGTCGGGAAATTAAAGTACAACAAGTATAACCCACACAGCACGACCGGCTTAGGGCGGAATAGGGAGTCTAGGAGCTGGATACTGGCTACAGACGGCCAATGTTTGCCTCAACAAGGTTAGCGAGGAGGCGCTTCACCAGTGACAAGCTCCAGGGGGATTCAAAAGCCTGGACATTCAGACAATCGACAGTGGCTGGTACAGCCTTCATCTGCTGTGGCGCATAATATGTGAGTCGAGTTCAAAGACGGGAGCGAAGTCCACCGGCGAAGAATTCTCCGTGGAAGGAGCTCGTTCGAGCGGCGGCTATGCATACCAAAAGTGGCGATGGTGGATTACATAATCAAGGCGGAAAGTGCGCTCACTGTGACTTGCAGTATGCGTCCAAACCAGTGTGGTATGGGCTCTGAACTGTTCCAGAGGAGTGGCATAGGCGAAAGATCATGGCCTCGTGTTGGATGAAAATTTCAGCAGGGCAGTACTCCAGCGTCCCGAATGAGGGGGCGGGTACATGCGATGGTTCGACACCTGGAGGCAGCGAAGATCACGGGTCGGCCGGTGCTGGTCATGGCACACAAAGGAAGACTAGCTCAAGGTGTGGATGGCGTTCCAAGCCAGGGTGTCGGCCTTGAGGACCACAGGTTGGGGAATCAAAGTAATCGAGGCAGGTGGACCTGGAACTGTTGGCAAACCCCACTAAATTCGAGGTGCTGTGCCGCACGGTGCCGTACCATGAGTTCCAGGTCCTATTTTGTGATGAGCATGAGTTTTGCTCCCTTTCTCGCAGTATGAAGGCCGGCGGGCGTTCAAGAGCCAACTTGGCTGAAATAACCAAACTTAGAAAATGACGAGCAGTTTCCACCACTTTTTTCAGGAATTCCTCCCAGATAGCGGATCAAAGTTGCAAAATGAAGCTAATGTGAAAAGATCCATAGCTTAGGAGGCTAGTATGGTGGCCAAAAGGCACTCGCCCAAGAATCGGAGTGGGCACACGCGATGCGCCATTGTTCCCAGACAAACCAACATGCGATGAAAACTCTGCTGTCCAACCGATTAAGCTAATATGATGAGCGCGTGTGGTGTCAAACTCACATATTAGGTTACGTCTGACAAGGTCAACCAAACCCTCAGGCTTCCGAGTTGGTGGGTCGATGGGCGCCCCGCATGAATTCGACAATGTGTTCGTAAAACGTAGATGCATAAGTGAATAGAGACACGCGTGCCACATGAATGACCCAGGAGCCTGTTCTACTCCCTGAGGTTTTCCCTTGCCTTCGCTGGCTGCACATTTTGAGCGTCGAGCAGCAAAAATGCTTTAGCCTGCGCGCGGAGGGGGACGCTGGTCCGCAAAGGAAGGGATACCCACCATGCTCACCAGCTCCACGAATTGTTGCTCTATCACGATAGACTAAACCGGTATTTTTGAGGTTCCAATAGGTAGGACGGTACCAAGCAGGGAGAAGTGGTATCACTTGGCCCAATGGACGCGTGCACAGTCTATTAAGCTCCTTAGAGCACCGAACTAACACAGTTAGGTTCTAAGGTGTAGAACGACCCGACTGTGTCCGGAAGCAAAGCTGCGGATAGGCGCCGTGTAGAACTGTATAGTCTGACGGCCAAGTTTCCCATATAAGTATTTGATCGAAATAGACCGCATAGAATTCAATAAGTGGGGCGGGTTGGCAAAGCACACCAAGCTAGGCACAGTGGTGGAACACGGTGGGTAAGAAACGAGTCAAGTATCCGATGTATGCGGGTCAAGATTGTCATTTTACAATTACACTCGCCCCCACGTGTTGTTAGCATACTTGGCAGATGGAACGTGAATGTATCATAAAGATGAGAGATTTACTATGTGCGAGTCTAACTGTTCAAGACGCACGAAATATTGACAGTCCCTAATTCAACCTGTCTACCTTCATCCACATCTGTCTATGAGCCTGTGCACCGGAGCCCGCTGAGGGGCACAAGCCTGTTTGGGCGGCATGTAAGCGCCCCGGATGATCAAACACATCCTGGGCACGTGACATACTTCCACTCGGACCCGCCGAGTCAACGAGTCCGCTCGCTCGCCCTTCCCCCGACCCTCTGGGCTTTTCTCTTCCCACCCGCCTCCAGTATGTTGGATCTGGCCGGATATAGCCCACCGGCCCGCGGGCCACCGCGGCAGCAGCTACCCCCCACCCCTACACCAGTGCTTGGTCACACACCATGCACATTATATATATATATATGTATATAGGTACCGCTCTTCACCACGTGCTCACTCTCCTCACGCCAGCCGTCTGAACAGTGGCCCAGACGTCACGATGAACAAAAAATAAACCAACCCCGCATATAGCCCCCACATTACTTTCAGACTACTCATACTTTTTAGATAGTGTTGTGCTACCGACCGCGGCATTGAGACACACCCAGCGCATACATTAGGGCCACCGATGTGAACGTACATAGCAACCGCTATCCCAACGAGACGAATGACTAGCCCCTAGCCAGAAGAACACCCGCACTCCTATGGTCTGTACCGCTTCGCCTGCAGCTGGAGGGGCATCTGAGAGGCACCGCTTGGTGGCCCAGAGATGAGTCGCTGGGCTGCTAGCCTCGCGAGCAGGCAGGGTGGATTTACGCCTTCCAGCAGCTGTGTCATAGGGGGTGCACGCTTGACCAGCGTGTATGTCGGGCGAATCAGGCTCAAGGTACCAGGTGCATGTGCACAAGCAGTTAACCCATGTGCGATAAAGCGCGAAGGGAACGAAAAGGAATGTGTGGGTGACAACATATGGTACATCTCGACGTGTAAGACAATACATACCTGAAGCTATCTCAGTACGGGTTCTAGGCAGGAAAACGCGGAATCTATCAGCAAGATACCTCAAGGGTTCACCGTGGTGGCTATGTGCAGCATGACCATTAATGTGACGTAGTATTTTTGGAATGTGAAGTTAAGGTGTTGTCTCTTGGTCTCTCGATAACTGACGGCCACTCCAGTCCAATGTAACCCTAGGAACGAATGACACAGAGGAACTCATGGGCTGTTGTCGTACGTTCATTGGCTAGGTGGGTTCATATATGTAATTTAAGGAGGCCACACGCGTATCTCCCCAATAATCACAAGTCACACGCCTCAAGCTCAACCTAATCAATGGGCACGTGCGCTGGGTGGCTATTGGGTACCGCGTGTTGCGCAGCCATGATACCCGGCGCTCGCCAGGCATCCTAAGCGATAGCAACACCCGTTGCTATGGTTCGGCTAACCACAACCACATACAAAAAGGCTCAATACTACCAGCACAGGTCTCGCGGGTAATCCTCATAGGCAAACGATAGCGGATGCGCAGCTAACTATACTTCAGTTATGTCGACGTGATATGCAATGCGATTTATTGTTAGTGATGAGGTATTATTTTGTTGCGAGAGGAGAGTAGATATTTTTGAAACTATCGATGAACCTAGCATAGGCCCGGTTGAGGAGAGATACATACGCGCTGAAGTAAATCAATATATGAAAGGGTACAGTGGAATCTAGCGAAATGCATCGCATCATATAAAAGGATATTGGCGCCAAACATTCCATAGCACTCGTGGGGAGATACATCAACCAACGTGCGTATGGATGTTATATAGGAAATCATACACAAGTAGAAGGGTGGGTTATGTGAGAACCGAGTTGTAGGAAGGAATGTATCCTGTGGTCGGTGTCAGCTAACTCCGCAGACACGTAATATGACGACACAAACCTAGCATTGTTAAGCAAGCCTTTCAGACCACCGCTCTATGGCAACCACAGCAGGATCCCCCACAACGACCCCAGGACTGGACTCGCCACCGCCATTCGGTGGTTTTGGTGAGGTTGACCGAGGCCGACAAATATTTCGGGTTCATTACTTGGGTAATTGTATGCTATTAATTATGCAAGCAATTAAAAGGTGCTGATGGCTTACACGGCATTGATATTTATTGGGGCAGGTGCGAGTTGCACTCCGGCATATGGAGGAGCTTGAACAACGGTATTGGCACGAGGAGCCATAGAGAATAGTAATCGTTCGATGGGGTGAAGTTTTGGGGTAGTGCACGAATACAAGCCTTCTCTTTATACTGAGAAACTAAAAACATATTGCTATGCACTTGACTTCGTTGAGTGTGGATCACTGGTTGATGGATGCGTTGGGAGACCCCGATCTGGCAAAAACAATCGCTGCGTATAGTGCTGATACCGCGACCTCTTGACTTTGTAAACGGGCAAGCCCCCTAATTTTGCGCCACTGTCTTCGCAGCAATACTATATTGGTTCTCAAAGGAAATTCGAGCTTTTCTAGAGTTCCAGGCTGCTCTATTCAACTTGAAGCGGGGTCGTCGCATGCATGGAGATTGTATTCATGCAGTGAGGGCAGGTGCTACGTACTAAGGCCGGCAACACCACAGGGGGCAGGCTTTGACCTGAGATCACTGCCTGTGGCAATGGTCTATCCTGCGCATATCGTCTAACATACTAAATTAGGTAGAAAAACGAGCCTTGGCGATCTCAGCTTGTGCACCCTGTTTCGTCGAGCTGTCGAGGCATGTTCGCTGCTGAGGCATGCCAACAAGGAACCAATCAACTACCCAACGTGTCCTGTGCGGAGACAATGCTTTTTTATGTGGCATGCTGGTCCCATTCGAACTCCAAAATACTCTTTTTTAACATCATATTTGTCCCCAATCTGGAGTGTCAACGTGCGGCATGATAAACTCATGCCGTTCGGCGCCAATCTAAACTTAAACACCACTAACAACACTCATCCTGGAGGAAGTGCTCATTCAGTTACGCATGTAGGCTTGTCCTCACCAACTAGCTTTAACAGCCGTCACCCGGCTCGACAAGCCGCGTGTTTAGACGTTTGGCCTATGTGGGCTTAAAGTGGAGTTCTCTGGACTGGAGTGAATGCATTGCCCCGCCGCTGATTCTGGCAAATCCTTGATGGTGTTATATCTTCATGAGCATCCCGCGCAGAGTCCATGTGCCCAGTTCCATGGCCCGCACAACTTTGGAAACCACCACGCTATCCGCGTCTCCATCTTGAGATACTAGGAGAAATTCTCCTTAATAGAGCATCTAGACTCATCTACAAACTTGAACCTGTGCGTTGATATTCATTTAGCCTTGATATATGATACATTCTCTATGTCTCTGTAGAGATGGTTTTGTAAAGCTGACCGCCAGCGACCAGTGTCCAGATCAGCGCATAACCGTTGGACATCCACTTCATATACTTTAGAATCTAAAACGCTAAGCTAAACATGGGCATACGGGTGGCTGGGGATTTGATCCTACTCACTCCAGGATCGTTTTACCCTCGCGCTACCCTTGGCGCGGACAGATTAGAGAGAGTCGCACGCGTTAAAGTGCTGACAGTGTCGAACAATGAAGATCAGACATGTACCACGAGCGTGAGGTGGGGCGACTTGTGTGAGAAGGGGGTGTGGGCACTGCGTATTGGCTACACAGACGGCCAGCACTATCCCAGCGCGGTAACGGGAAAGGAAAGCGCTGAACCTGAAATAGGATTCCGGAGGACATTCAAAAGATCTGCAGTGGCTTGCACAGCTTTCATTTTCGGTGGTATTATGAAAGTATTATGAAGGTACACCGCTCAAGCACACTGGGAGAGATTTCTCCATAGAACGATCAAAGTATCTCGATCAAATACTGATGGCTGTGCTCTCAGGGTCCAGCTCGGTAAGCCGACGATGCCCAAATGGCTTGCGCCGCCATAAGTGCACTTGCTGCGCCTTGCACCGCATGTCGAGGTATCTAGAAAATGGTCTAGTCTATTGTAAGCCTGGGGAGTGATAGGGGTGAATAGTATGTCCTCGTGCCGAGTGGAAGTTGTCACAGAAAAGTGCTCCGCGTTTGGTGAGGCGGCGGAGGTGGGCGAGCTTGACTCTGGCATGTAGCGGGGATCCAGGATTAATTGATGTAGATCGTGGTACAAAGGAAAACCAACTCAAAACCTAAAAGAGTTTCAAGTCTTCATGTCCATAACGTAAATTGGAACCGAGGTATTCAGTACGGTGGGCATGGCCAGGTTTGCAAAACGTGCATTCAAGCGGCTAGGCTGTGTGCTATATTACAGGTTTTGGTTGGTGATGGGCATAAGTTTCCAGTCCTTTTCTTTGAAGTCAGAAGCATGGCGGATACTAGAGAGCAAAGTAGCCAGACCAACCTTTGCCAAAAATTACGACCAATTTTCGCCATATGTCTCCAGAACCTCCGTTGTCGGATAGTGCACCTCAGTTGTAAATGAAAGCCAATATGAAAATTTTTGACTCGGAAGACGCCTCCAGGTGCGCAAATAGGCGCGCAGGGTTTTGGATGGGCGGCGCTGCTCCGAGACAAAGCAACAGGCGGTGAAAAACTTACCACCTAACCAGTTTAGCCAATCTGATGAGCAGATGGAATATAAACTCAGATAAGCTCACCTCTGACGAAACCAATCCAAACCTTAGTTTCCAAAGTAGCCTATTCATGGGCGCTGCGACAAAAAGAACGAGCGTGTTAGTAAAACATAGATGCTGCGGGTAGCAGCGGAGTGCGCACCGCACGAGGGGCAGGCAGAGTCTGCGAGGCTTTCCGAAGTTTGCCCCTGGCCTAATTGTCGACACATCCTGGTTAACGGGCAACGAAAATGCGTTAGCCTGCGCGGATCGGCATGTTAGCGTGTGAATGAAAGGAAACTCACAAGGCCCCCCTATTTCCTGGACTATGACACGTCACACCATCGTGGTTGACCAGTTCGACGTTTCGAGACGAGCAGTTTCCCAGCAAGATGAAGGGAATCGCACCTTTAGGGAGAGGTTATGTGTTACGATCCAGTGTGTCCTACGCTCTATGCAGCAATGAGACTATAGTTCGGGAGTGGCGAGCCAGCAGAATAGCGTTATTGGTCCAGAGCGACCCAGTCATGTTCAAAATGAAGCAAACGTGTGGATGGGCGCCACACCCACCTACACAACTTTAGGCAAGTTTTCCATTGTATCGATTCGATAGGCGATGTAGGTTGGCACAAAGTGCACCAAACTGGACGCACCGGAGAAATGTGGCAATTGAAAAATGAGAACGGAAAAAATTTGGTTGCTTGGTAAGCAACCCACAACAACCACAAGTATTGTCACGATTAAACGTAAATACATACTAAAAATGCGAGATCCTATCCCGCGTGAGTCTAATTGTTCCCTGGATTCCCCTGGTGTCGGAAGAGATTCAAGTAGAACGGTAGCGTTGAGCGTAGCCGCAGCCATCAGGAGCACAGGTGATATTCCTCGGAGGCTCTTGGGGTCTTGAGCCGCAAACCATCGTTCACTGCGGAGGCGCTTTCAGCAAGTTTCCTTGAAGGTTGGGGGCGTAATCGGGATTGCAAGGTGGAAGTAATTGCGCGAACTAGGTGATATTTGGGCATCGTTTCTTTATCACTTACCGGGTCAGCAGGCGGTGAACGATTGACATTGAAATGACCCAAGCCGAGCCTAATCGAGAGCGAGGGAAAGTCGAACGATTACAAGCAAGAGGGATCAGCGCGAGTCTAACCCGGCCAAAAAGGGGGAAATGAGATAATTTCAGCCAGTTGACTATGCGGCCCGAACCTCAGGTTATCCGAGAAGAGATGTTAGAGATGAGGGTAACGAATGTGCTGTGAAATGCTAGGAGTTATCCACAGAAAGTCAAGGTGAAGGGTATCTGTTAGGCTGCCGGTTTCAAGAAACGCCGCTTCGGAATGCCGGTAAAAAGCCAACTACAGAGCTCGGGCGGGGGACGCGTAGTATTTCATAGTAAGGACCCGCAAAAGTTATATTGTAACAGGGGAGGTGGGATGGCAAGATTGGCTCAGCCTGGGAAGCAGAGGGCATATGGTGAGCAGGGCACATTAGACGGTTGGACAAACGCAAGCGTAGGTATTGTTTTCATTCTCTCAATTTGGGGTTTAGGGCGGGGGTAGGTACATCTATCCGACGAGCAAGTGGGAAAATGCCTCAGAGTGTTTATACTAACGAGTGGCGCTTGCTGAACGCCACGGCCGTGGTTATGCGCGGAGCGGCAGTCGGAATGAAGGAACGAGGACGTGAGAGTTGACCGAACCTGTCAAGAGTGAAATAGTACGAGCAGAAGATTACAGCATCGCCGATTGTCCCAAAATCAGCCTCTGAATTCAAGGAAGACTGAACCAATTGTGTCAAATGACGTACTGGTTTAATGTAGCAGGCAGCTGCATGTTCGTGAGTTTTGGTATGACTAAGCATCAGGGCAGCGTGGAGCCAAATCTGAGCGCCCAAGCAATAAACATAGTCCCGTACGCTAGGCGGTATGATTTAATGGAGAGCTCTCCGAAGATATCTAGCCACCGACCCGACGCATCATTGGTTGTTCGCAGTGCCAATGATAGGTCGAGCGGGTATGCTGCGTGACTCTCCCCTCTGATAACTATCATATTGTCTCAAGCTCGGTTGACCATAGGTCGGGAGTGCGGTGCGGACACGAGAGCTCAGGGTATTGACTTGCCATTTGGATGCAAAATAAAAGTTCCCTCTGTGGAACCATCCTATAGTCGTCCCACCGTCTCTGGCCCTGAGGACTAGAATACTACATGCGGGACGTCCGGAAGGGTATTCCGACTGTAACACAACCTGGTATGCTCTCTAGCTATGCCTCAGTTGACGCATGCCTCTCAACAATAATTTCCGGTTGATAGGCAAAACATTACATGTTTGGGACCAGAAATAGGTGCGCCCACATTGAAAAGCTAGTTGTCAATTATCTGAGCTGAACCCTTACCGTCTGGGGGTAACAGTTATCACCTCTAGGCCATAGATTGTACCGTACGTATGACTGGAGTTACACCGGTTGGTACTACCAGAGAACGAGTTTTTGGGATGTCCTTTCAAAAGGTCAAGGTTGTTACTTGCAAACATAGAGCAAAAACCAACAAATAATACAGGACGCCAGGCTACAACGTCTATTCACAGGGGCCGTGACCTTGTCAGACGGTATAAGATGCCTAGGACCTTCTTCTGAAGAGTGGTAGATGTGTACATGTACGCATGCCAAGCCCTGTGGGACGTGCCCTAGGAGCCGCAAGCGCGCATAGAAGTTAAACAGGATGCCCATAGCCGCGAGATGTACGGCTATGGCCAACTTTATCTATCTTGCTGGGAAATTACTTCCTTGTGAGAACGAGACTAAGACATACGTGAACACGATAGCATAATATAGCATAATGAGTGTAAGCCACACGAATGGGAGGAGAAAGGTAGCAAAGTTAACTGTGTGGTTCGAGGTTATAAGTGCGGGCAACTAAATCTACTGAGGTGCACTGACATCATAAAATGGAATGAGCATAAATCGAGTGGTTTCAGTTTCGGAGTATTTTCGGGTCACCCCTGCATTCCCGGCTGCATTGGAATCCCATATAAAGATTTCAGCGGCGGACTTGCTTGGGTCGGTTGGTTGGTTTGCCCCTGCTGCGGCCATGGGACGACCGTGGCAACTTCGGGAACATTCCTGCCACGGTACTTGAGTACTGTTTATTTTACGGGGCTCAGTGGGTCCTAAGCTTACATGGCGTTCACGTTTCTGGGCGCGACGGGGGTACGTCTATAGTTGAAAGTGAAGAGTTGTAAAATGTTGCAACTGCGAGGAGCCATTGTAGCAAATGCGGCGAATGGGAGTGTACGTGCTGTTGGTGGGAGCTTTCCCGGATTCGCTCGCAAATATATAGGTCCCAATAGCAGCTTTTTCGAAGCCAGAGGCAAGACGCCAGCATACGCATTTCACTTGGAAGCAGCACATGTAGTACACGCTGTTGTCGGCGCTGAACTCACCAATCGGGTAAGGCTAGTCTTCGAGAATAATGTCAATTCTGTGATACTGGAACTAGCAATCGTGCCCCTCCTCCTTGCTGTCCTTTGAGGTTAATTTAATCTGTTCTCTTCCTTCAACAGAATAGCTCGATCATTCAAGCGCTCACATGCTTCCAGGTATGCATGTGTGAACCAACGAGGTCAAATCAGACGCGCACGGCCGGCCCCATGCAGAAGAGCGACTTGGGGAAAGCGTACCGGAACACGCAACGAGGAAACATGCTTGTGGTCCGTAGGATTTGAGACAGTACGATCGTTGTTCAATCTCGCTCCCTTCCCCTCACTCTGATCCTCGAACGTTCAGTGGCGTTCGCAACACCTTTGACCAGGTTTACCCTCATGGCCCTGATTGAAAAAACACGCTGACGGACAGCTAATTTATTCCTTCTACTTTACTCATCTCTCTCAATTCATACCATTTATTCGAGTTGTAGTCTGCTCTTCCTCCGCGAACTTGTAAGAGCTTCGTGGTTAGATACATGACGTCTTGGCACCAGATGACCCTGGTGTGGACGGCGAGCTTGCTCTACCTTAGCGCAAACACGCGCTACTTTGTACGTATTAAACCATCCCCATACAGGAGTAATTATCAGGGTACAGGCAAGTTGATCGCTTTGATGCCATGAAGTGGGTACACCAATTTCATACTTGTTTGCACTTGTTTACATGCATGACCAGTCTCTTCTTTCTCAATTGAAGGAGTTTAACCTCGGAAGTAATGTCTCGTTCAATTGATGCCTCAAGTCTCTTGCCTGCAGCATATATTTCATCAACACTTCTGCACGAGTTGAGTGCACGTTTGTCCAACCACGACGATACCACTCGTATTGCCTTTCGCTAGATTTTAGTCTCCCTGGTGTTCAACATGATTATACTCAAGATATATCACAGTACAGTTCGCTAGTGATATTTGAGATTTATCCCGACAGCTGGCAATGCCCTTGAAAACACATCGCACCACCAAATCCAGCAGATGTTTGAAACATCGAACCTGATATCTCCGAACACGAAACATCGGTCATTCAAACATCTGATCGAGACACAGCTCACGTCAGTGTGTTTCACATCATAGGGTCCCCGCCGCTGGCGGGAGGCGATAGAGGCGAGGATTGCCTCGTTTATCATCAACAGTCTGAGATGAACGACCGTGAGGGCACGGGGTAACTGAACGAAAGGTAGGTTTTTGGGTGCTGGGGTACCGAGCAAAAACCCCGACGCTAGCTCCGGGTGGTGGGGGTAATACAGATATGGGAAGGGCTTCATCTGGCTTCACGTTCGAGGCTCGCGGACCGCACGGGTCGGGAAGATTGGCAGTGCCCGGCTGTCCCCGCGGGCCGTGAGACGTAAGGTGAATGACATGCCAGGTCAAGACTGGGAATGGAATATATCGGTGGAAACTTCTGTGCCGAAGTGGCTGACCCACGGAGGGAAAGTGTGCCGATCAGGGCGTGGCGCCCAGGGCTAAAAACGGAAGTCCCAATGAAAACCATTCGAAAGGAAGGGTTCGCAAACGCCACGCAGTGCATTATGCGAGATTACAGGGTGCCCTCAATTCTAAAACATCAGAGCTTGTAAGGATAGGTACCAATAGAGTGCCACTATTCAGTAGACTTTTTCCTCGACCCTCCAAGCTAGAATTGAGGGCACCCACAGTATCCCGGAAAACGGGAGTGCACAGATGCCTGTCCGAGATCAACAATGAGAGATCGAAGCCCACGCCACGTGGCGAAATTTCAGTCACATCAATTTCGGCATAGCCCGGTGAGCTCCGATCCCCGCGTGACCGGGAAGTATTTCAGTGTTCCATATTATTGAGGTTTACAGAGATACTTATGACCATCCCAGGGGAAGATATACCGTGGTGGATTGGGTAGGGAACTGGCTCCATCTTGATCGGGGATAGAGCGAGGATCAAGAACGTGCAATAATTAAAACGCCTGGTGGGAGACTGCACTCAGAGACATTGACTGAGGTGTGTTGTCAGTACCTTCAAGAGGTGCGGTGGCCGCATGCCACAGTGCGACTGTTAGATGGGGAGACGGGGGCAGCTTAAGGTTCAAGGGCACTGACGAAGGAGTGGCCAAACTGAGGTACCAGATTTGTTTCAAGTCTAATTGACGTCGAGAGCCATGAGTCACAGTGGCTGGAACAGATAAGCCCGAAAGGATCTTATGAATAACCACCCCCAGCTGGGTGGGGTTTAGCACAGCGGGCACCTAGCCACTGAAGCAACAAGACTGAGCTAGGTGAAGGGGGTTCGGGCGAGGTGCGCTCCAGGAAGGAGTTTCTGAAATTTCGAGTGGAATCGACGCTAATCTCAAGGGGCGGTGGGACACTATCAGATTAGCGCAGTGTAATACACTAGCAGTAAAGCGCGCACTGGAGCGTATGTTATCAACTAAAACGCCTGGTGTACGGGGCGAGCGGCTGAGGCATGAACTCACAGGTCGCTTCAATAAAACCAATTGCTCACGAGGGCTTCTAAGCTAGCGCACCCCCACAAATGATGGGCGTGGGAGCAATAAAGTTGGTTGGGGGCAAACGCACGGTGAATGCCGCCTGGTGGGCCAAGGGAGTCGTGGGAGCGTTTGCTTCCCTCCATTGCTCCATTTTTCCGGTCGTGAGACCCACCCTACCTCTTCCGCTGGGCAAAAATATAATATGACCTACGCCAGGCATCGCAAGAATGTGAGCATGAAGCTGAAACTCAACGTTTTGTATATCTTCGGGGAGCAACTGTACGGACGTACCCAGATACGGACCAGAGGTTCGCTTGGTTGCGAGTCGGGCGTCAGAGAAAAAGGGTTGCGAAACCTAACCTAACCTAACTCACAGGGTTCGAATTAGCGCAGAACTGTCAAATTTA
>WSTK01000395.1:0-30309 GCA_019616945.1 Ceratobasidium sp. 414
GCCACTCACAGGTCACTCAGACTCGGTTACATCTGTTGCGTTCTCTCCTGATGGCCACCGTATTGTCTCTGGTTCAGACGACAAGACAGTGCGAGTATGGGATGCAGACACAGGCGCTCCAATCGGCGAGCCACTCACAGGTCACTCACACTTGGTTAGATCTGTTGCGTTCTCTCTTGATGGCCACCGCATTGTCTCTGGTTCAGACAACAACACAGTGCGAGTATGGGATGCAGACACAGGCGCTCTAATCGACGAGCCACTCACAGGTCACTCACACTGGGTTAGATCTATTGCGTTCTCTCCTGATGGCCACCGAATTGTCTCTGGTTCACACGACAAGACAGTGCGGGTATGGGATGCAGACACAGGCGCTCCAATCAGCGATCCAATCACAGGTCACTCAGACTTGGTTACATCTGTTGGGTTCTCTCCTGATGGCCACCGCATTGTCTCTGGCTCAGACGACAACACAGTGCGAGTGTGGGATGCAGACACAGGCACTCCAATCGACAAGCCACTCACAGGTCACTCACGCTCGGTTACATCTGTTGGGTTCTCTCCTGATGGCCACCACATTGTCTCTGGTTCATACGACAAGACAGTGCGAGTATGGGATGCAAACACAGGCGCTCCAATCGGCAGGCCACTCACAGGTCACTCAGACTCGGTTAGATCTGTTGGGTTCTCTCCTGATGGCCACCGCATTGTCTCTGGTTCACACGACAAGACAGTGCGAGTATGGGATGCAGACACAGGCACTCCAATCGGCGAGCCACTCACAGGTCACCTACACTTGGTTACATCTGTTGCGTTCTCTCCTGATGGCCACCGCATTGTCTCTGGTTCATACGACAAGACAGTGCGAGTGTGGGACGCAGGCACAGGCACTCCAATCGGCAAGCCATTCATAGGTCACTCAGACTTGGTTACATCTGTTGCATTCTCTCCTGATGGCCATCGCATTGTCTCTGGTTCAGACGACAACACAGTGCGAGTATGGGATGCAGACACAGGCGCTCCAATCGACGAGCCACTCACAGGTCACTCACACTCGGTTACATCTGTTGCGTTCTCTCCTGATGGCCACCGCATTGTCTCCGGTTCATGGGACAACACAGTGCGAGTATGGGATGCAGACACAGGCGCTCCAATCGGCGAGCCACTCATAGGTCACTCACACTTGGTTACATCTGTTGGGTTCTCCCCTGATGGCCACCGCATTGTCTCCGGTTCAGACGACAGGACAGTGCGAGTATGGGAGGCCGACGCAGGTAACTCATATTTCATCCCTTCGCTATTTATAGTTGATTCCCCCTTCTCCCGTACCCTCAGATCATAAAGCACGATGCAAATGGAACTTATCTAACATCCCCCTGTCGCACTCCGGTTCCCCAGTAGCCTTGTATCGCTCTCCAAATGGCTGGGTATATTCAGCGGATGACCAGTTACTTTTGTGGATTCCCCCTGATTATCGCCGTGTCCGCCGTGACGCCTCTCTGTTTGCGATCGGTTCCAAAACCTTGATGGGTCCGGTGTGGGCCGACACCTCCCGTTTCGTACACGGGCGGGAGTGGGCTATGGTGTGCCACTCGAACCGTTGATTTTCTTGTTCCCATCATCCTGGCGTGTTCTGTCTATGGGCTCTAGTGATCCCTTTCCATCATTTCAGTTTTCTACGTTTATGTCTTGATGTCGACCTGCACCTGGCAGGGATTTATCTTGTTAGGTAGACATATCGTTGTATGGATTATTTTATATTTTCACAAAGGTGTCGTACATCGCGCAGTGATCGCATATAGGCTGCTGCGCCACCACCTTGCGCATGTTCTCTCCACTCTACCTCACCCGTGAGCTGAGAAATACATATATTTGGATATCTGTTACTGGCAGCGCGGGTCGGGATGAATTTTCACGAAGTTCAAAACTGCCAGATGGATACCCCCGTCCGGCGGAGGCCCGTTGACCACTACAAAGCCACCACGGCGAACCGAGGTGCAAGACTGCTAAATGAAATTGGGTGGTGAGTACCTAATGCCCCGCTTCACTACAACCATATTGAGTTTCATTCAGGTAGCCGAGTTTCATCACTACCACCATGCTAAGTGTGCCGTCCGACGAGGCGAACAGGAGCGCTGAGCAAGTGGGGCTAGTGGATCGAGTCGTTGCCTACGTTGTACATTATCGCCTGGGGGGAGATTTTGGTGAAGCAATATGTAAGGTCAGACGGTGGAACGGACTCGCCATTGTGTGTATTGGTACTTGGCTGACTTGACGTAACCTGACGTGCGAATCGGAGAATGTCGACGTGCGAGGCGGCATTTCCGGGCATTTATCCATTCGATACCCACTCCAACAACATCGGCTGAGCTCGGGCTTCCTGATATCAGGTCCGGTTCTAGAAATCCGGGCCACCAAGAGGAACAAACCAGTTCGGTTCTCGGTCTCGCTCGCATTGGAGCTGCTGGGTATTGATATTCTGTAGTCTAGATCAAGGTACATGACCGGGCCGCAGTAGAGAGAAAGAAGGACAAAGAAGACGCAGAGTGGATGGTTTGCGACCTGTTAATCCCGGAATCCGGCGCGCTTGTCCTTCCATCTGCCAGTTGGTCTAAGCAGAAACCCTCAAGACCGTCGATGGCACTCGTGGGCCGCTCTCTTCTCAAGAATCGGTTAGCCCGCGGTGCACAGCAAATCAAGGTCCGCACGCTCTCGGCCCAGAGTTCCTAGTGCCGATGTGATGTGTGTTTACCAGCGGGTCAGGTCGCGTTTCGGATGTGATCGACAATTTGGAGTGGAGTGCTGGCTCACGAGTATTCAAGTCTCCGATAATTGGTCATACGTTATTCCTTCCAGTTTGCGTTGGCCCCGCAATCCTGGTGGACATCGTCCTTGTTGTGCCTGCCGATTGACGCCGATGTCGCCAAGCGCCAGGGTTTGTCAGCCGCTTGGAACCACACGTGATATGTCATTTGCCTTGCCACGTCTAATTCCCCTCTCCGACCATCGTGTCTAGCTCGCTAATCAGTGCATTCTAGAAGGAGCTCGCCGTCCTTGGAGCCCGCTTAGTGCGACTTGCCACTCGAGTAACTTGTGCGTTTGCTACGCTAATGTCGGCCGCAATGCCGTATCTTCTCGACGACCATCGTTATCTACTTACGCACTCTCAAGAGCCCGAAACTTAATTCTACTACCTGTTTTAGCTCGCTTGGACTCGTACCCTACTTTCGCCGCGTTGACCGATATTCGCTCGATGGCTAGCTGCCCACCCGACCCTCGCCTGCCCAAACACCCTCGTTCGATCATTCTAGCGAACCTGCCCGTCGCATGCATTCGTATCGGCAGTTTATCTATGCTATATGGCCATTCGGGACTTAAATTTGACGTTTTAATTTGAGGATTGCACCCTACTGGCTCGCTAGCTTCGGTTGCCAAATGCGGTAATCGAGCAAGTCGATGAGGATTGGTTGTCGTATTTTAGGGAAAGGTATTTAGATACTTGGTGTATTTTGTCCTAGCTCATCGTACCCCCTCATTCCACCGCCCTCTTCACCGTCTTCACCATGATCAAGCAGGTCTCCGCACTATTGTTGTCTGGTGCGCTTGCGGCGGTCGCGAGTCCCACCCACCCCAAGCGTGCCGACCCGAAAGCTGTAAGTGGACTCTAATCGATTTAAATGCGCTTGCTCAATTCTTTTTATAGGTATTCGCCCACGTTATCGTAGGCAATACCTACAACTACACTCCCGACAAATGGTCTTCCGACATCTCGTTGGCCTACTCCAAGGCCATCGACGCCTTTTCCATGAACGTCGGTCGCGACAGCTGGCAACCCGCCCAGGTCAAATCTGCCTATGATGCCGCTGCCACGGTCGCTCCCAACTTCAAGCGTGAGCCTCTCAATCCACACGGTCTAATATAAACAAGCCCACGTGACTCGCTCTCACGCCAGTGTCCGTCTCGCTCGACATGAACTCGCTCGCGTGCGCTTCGACCGCCGACGGGCAATACATCATCAACAACTTCATCACCCCATTCAAGTCACACCCGCAACGATACACCTACAACTCGAAAATGTTTCTCTCTACCTTTGCGGGGCAACAATGCTTGTTTGGTCAGGGGAGCGCCGCGGCGGGGTGGCAGTGGTTGATCAACAATGCTGGCACGCCGATCTACTTTATTCCTAATATCCAAATTGGAGATGCGACGCAGCTCAAGACGACGTGGAACTTTATTGATGGATACAGTGAGTGCGGAATTCGCTGGTTTTGATGTGGTGTTTACGAGTGTGTTTACAGAGCTGTGGAACGCTTGGCCAAAGACAAATGCGGACAACACTCAGTGGGCCGACGATGCGTGGTGGATGCAGAATGCGGCTGGAAAGGGCTACCTTACCCTCGTCTCGCCGTGGTTCTTCATCCATCTCCCCGGCGGCGACGTATGTCGAGTCTTTCCCCTATTGAAGTACTGTACATTAATCCGTTTACATTCCAGCCGACTATTAATAATCGCTACCTTCGTGGCGACAACTTTGAGTATCGCGCTCGTTGGCAACAACTCATTGCGAATCGCGACTCGCTGCCTTTTGTCGAGGTCGCGACTTGGAACGACTACGGCGAGTCTCACGTGAGTCGTTCCAGCATTTGTTGCACAATGGTACTGAGTTCTGAGCCATAGTATATTGGACCGATGAGCGGTCTTGCTCCAGCCGGCGCCAACTATATTACTCGTGAGTGATGATATATCCGCCTGCCCACACTCATACTAATCAATTGCCAATTTCCAGCCAAGAACGACCACCAAGGTTCGTCAATTCTCTGCACCCTATTTCCCCTACTAATCCAAAGGCTATCTAGCATGGGCTGACTACACCTGGTACTACGCCACCTGGTGGAAGTCCGGCGCCGCCCCGACCATTGCAACCGACCGCGTCTACATGTGGGCCCGCCCTCACCCCAAGAGCGCCAGCATCTGCTCGACCGATGGCGTCGGAGCCGTCAACAACGCTGCCTGGGCAGATGACCTTCTCTTCGTCTCTGGTTTGTCCGCCCCTTGTATTCCACAAGCCTCAAACACTGATTCATACTCTCACAGTCTTCCTCAAGTCTACCGCCCAAGTGTACTGCTACTCGGGCTCGAACAACTCGGGCACCAAAACGCTCAACGTTGGTGTCAACGAATTTACGGTTCCGCTTGCTGCGGGTGGCGTTGGATGTACGGTTACGAGGAACGGCGCGAATGTGATCAACTATGTACCTTCGGACTTTACATACTCGACTTCGCCCACGGTGTGCAACGTGAGTAGCGACCTAATGAGAATACCAGAGCGAGACTAATGGGATCTGCACAGATGAACGCTTGGACTGGTCTCTTGCGCGGATGAAGAAAAAACTTAGGCGGGTGTATGATTTGATCGTGATTTTAGAATCCTGTTTGAATATATTAATGTTATCGTTCTCCACTGGCTTCGAGGGATGTACCAATCAAGAGGTCCAACCCACACAACTGATTAAGGAAGCTCGTCGCGCTCTTCATTTGGGCACAATTCCTAAAGCTCCATTCATTCCCCTATTAATAACGCGCTCTCTTATCTTATTATACGCTCATATTTGGAGCCTGAATATACGACCTGCTCTCATCCACGACTAGTTAAAGTGCAATATCATTCTCAAACGATCTCCCGACTGGGCATCCAGGAACACCCTTGGATTCACCCCCACCCGATCCGCTGGTTTGTAACAGTTCAATTGCAAGCCAGCTTCCCGCGCGTCCAACGAATAAATTGTTGCAGCCTTCGGGAGAGCGCTCGTATCCTGTGGTATACATTGAATATTTCACGAGATTTAGTTTGCAATAAACACGATCTACCACGGGCAGGTCCAGAGCTCCTACAGGCAGCAAGTCAATCGTCTCGCATGTATTATTGCGCCCATCGTAAAAGGCCCACGGGTATCGACTGGAAGCGGGAATTTCAGGTAATCGGAACAGCCAGCACTCCATCAAGCGGTAGGGCTTTGCGCAATAATACCAATTAGCGACAATGAGTTAACACAACCAGTTCCTTATATGCATATCAGAACTTAAAGCAACAATCGGAATCTCCTAGGTCCTGAGCTGAACCAGATGAAATCTAACCATATCAGGCTGACACCGTTATGCCACTGCAAACTACGGCACAGGTTCATTCCTAACTATGGCTGAACCAGTCAACCTTATCCTTTTAGTGCTGGCTCGCTGAAAACATATTATCCGAGTATTCTTCGCTCATACACCGTAAGGCGTCTCTCGCGACCGCACAGCCACAGACTACTTCCACAGCATGTGATGTGGTTTCATCTCCTCGTTTCCTGCCATCACGCCACGACGCTAAGTGTTCAGGGCACTGGACAGGTGCACATAACTTCATCTTTACTGCGGTCCACGTGCCTCGGTTCCACATGCTGGCGGTCGTATTTCCTCCCTTATTTCATGCTTTCCAGTACCCCCTCGTCCGAGTCAACAAAAGCTTTGGTCGCGTTGCCTACGTCTGTAAAATAGGAGTAACTAGGGCACTCCCTATATTTAAATTGAATTTGCGGCGCTTGCCCACGCTGCGGACTTACTCTCCCCCTCCACGCCCGCGCTCCGAGTGCGTGTCCGCCCTGCTCTCTCATTGTCATGATCACTTACGTACCCCTCGTTGTTCTCGTCGCCGTGATTGCTGCCATTGCGTCTCCCCTTCACCTAGTCAAACGTGACGAATCCAAGGCCGTGAGTCAAATCCGACTGGTATTCATGTTTGCTAACCTATCCTGACCAGGTTTTTGCGCATCTTATCGTTGGCAACACTTATAACTACAATGCTACCCTCTGGGCATCGGACATTGCGTTGGCTTCATCCAAAGCTATCGACTCGTTTACGTTGAATGTTGGACCTGATGTTTGGCAGCCTGACCAAGTACTAGCCGCGTACGACGCGGCGCAAACGTCCAATCCGAACTTCAAACGTACGTTCGAACTAATTTGCTGCCGTACTTGTGCTGAAAACATGATGTGTAGTGTCAATCTCGCTCGATATGACCGTACTGCCCTGTGCGAGCGCGGCCGATGCCCAACGTTTGATCGACGGCTTTATCACGCCGATCAAGGGACACCCGAGCCGGTACCTACATAATTCAAACGTTTGCCGGACAATGGTGTAAGTTCCCACCCTTTTGGTTACCCTGGCCGCGGCTCACGTTGTTGTGATGATTCAGGCACATTTGGTCAAGCGAATCCTTCTGCCGGATGGCAGTGGTTTATTGCGAACGCTGGGACACCTGTCTATTTCATTCCTAATTTTCAGGTGGATGTGTCCGAATTATCGACAACATGGACATGGCTTGATGGCTACAGTGAGTTCCCAAAACTGGGAGTAAAATACGCGACTCACGCCCCGACCAGAGTTGTGGAACGCCTGGCCTCAAGGCGAGGAAGATAACACTCAATGGTTCATTCTCAGGTTTCTGCGACTACTAGGATTGCCGACTAACACATCGTGATAGGGCCGATGACGCTTGGTACTTGCAACATCTTAAAAGCAGCCAAGGGTACCTTACCATGGTTTCGCCCTGGTTCTTTGTTCATCGCCCTGGGGACGTAAGCTAATTTTATTCTTTTATACGAACGCTCATCCTAGGACTGTTGCAACAGAGCTCCACTAATCCCTACCTTAGGGGCGATAATTTCATGTATAGTGGGCGCTGGCAACAGCTTATTCAAAATCGTGCTTCGTTGCCGTTTGTAGAAATTGGGAGTTGGAACGACTACGGTGAATCACACGTAATAAATCTCGTCCCTGAACAATTCGGTTCAGCTGATTCGATATTTCCCAGTACATCGGACCTCTGACGGGGAGCATACCAGCGAATACGAACTATGTAAATGCGAATACAGATCATTTTGGGAAAGGCATCGGTCGTGGCGTGGTTGATCACGCTGACACTTTTCCAGCTTGGACCGATCTCACCTCCTACTACGCCACCTGGTTCAAGACTGGTGTAGCACCGGCTATTACGCACGATAAGCTAGTCAATCTGCTTGGGCCTTATAGTCACTTACTTACATGGTTTTCAGAGTGTACATGTGGGCTCGTTCACAACCCAAGAACTCCGGCATTTGCAACTCTGACGGAATTGGCTCGGTGCAAAACGCCAACTGGACGGATGAATTGTTGTACGTTTCTGGTAAGCCCGAGTTTGTTTGTTCTTTCATTCCGACAGATGTTAATGATCGGGCTGTAGTGTTCCTGACGGCGCCTGCGCAAGTCAATTGCTATTCTAGAACCAACGATTCCAGGACAACGACCTTGAGTGCTGGCGTGAATGAGTTGAGCGTCCCACTTTCCAGTGGACGAGCTGGGTGTTCGGTTGGTTTGCTTGCCTCACGACGGGTTTTACATATCTGAGCTAATTTCGCACAGGTCGCACGTGGCGGGGCCAACATAATTGACTACAACCCCTCCGAGTTCGCCTATAGTCCTACCCCTTCTACGTGTAGCGTATGTTCCTTTTTCGCGGTCTACTGACAAGGATACCAACTGACGATCGATTCTATAGATGAACGCGTGGACTGGCATGAGCTCATGGACGTTAGTGATGTGACGACATACATACTCGTTTTGGTATCCACGGGGCACGTCTTTATATGCGGATTTACGCTGGTTTCGAATGTTGCGGCTGTCTCGGCTGGGCAGAAGTATACTAAACAACCAATGTGGCGTGCATGGCGATGGTTCGTGGGTTTGAAGGAGCCAAGAGGTATCGACCGATTTGAGCACCCCAGCAGCAAGAATTTGATCATGGCGCGAGATGTCTCGCTGTGTTTGATTCAGTCCCAGCGGCGCTCTAGCTACGAGCCACGGTGCATAGCCACATTAGCCGAGCTCACGTGACACGCTGTGTTTCATCGTGCCTTGATTTCTTTGTTCGAACACACCACGGACCTGAGCATCCAGGGCACTGACACCTAAATGAATACCCTCATTTCGGCTGTCGCCTTATCTCTTGCACACGTTTTGTTCCGAGGTTGTTCATCCCGCGAGTTTTTCCCTCATTGGGTTTTATCTTGCTCGAAAATGCCTTGCCCTGGTAACGGCCGAGCACTATGGCCATTTTGTTTAGATTGCTAGATCCAGCAAACTACCTCAGGAGCAGTCGTACTTAAGGGGGCGGTGAGACGCCCGGGCATGTCTCAAATTTCCCCTCCCTCACTGTCTCTACCCCCACGCTCCTTTCTTGTGTTTCCTGTCGCTCGTTTCCATGATTGCCAAGGCCTCTGTTTTTCTCCTGACTGGCGCGCTTGTGGCCGTCGCCTCTCCCATTCATCACGCCAAGCGGGATGCACCCAAGGCGGTGAGTTAAATCTTCCGCGGAGGATTCGTGTTTGCTCATTCGTGGTAACCTGATCAGGTTTTCGCCCACCTCATTGTCGGCAACACCTATAACTTTGACCCCCAACACTGGGCAACGGACATTGCGCTAGCGTCGTCCAAGGCGATCGACGCTTTCACGTTGAATGTCGGGTCCGATAGCTGGCAGCCCGACCGCGTTGTCGCTGCCTATGACGCGGCGCAACAGGTTGCACCAAACTTCAAGAGTACGACCGATCTTTTTTGAGCCAGCCCCTCCCTTGTCTGACTCCCCTTTTTCGTAGTGTCAATTTCGTTGGACATGACCGAGCTGGCCTGTGCAAGCGCCGCTGATGGCCAGCGCTTAATCGACAACTTTATTTCGCCGATCAAGGGACACCCAAGCCGGTATATGTACAACTCGAAGATGCTTTTGTCCACTTTTGCGGGGCAGTGGTGTATGTTGTTTGATTATCTCTGTTGAGCTTTATGTTGACGGCGCCCCGCGCTAGGCACATTTGGGCAAGCGAATCCGTCCGATGGATGGCACTGGTTCCTCGATAACGCGGGGACGCCCATCTATTTCGTTCCGAACTTCCAAATTGATGTTTCCGAGTTGTCGACCACGTGGAAGTGGCTCGATGCGTATAGTGAGTACCTGGTACATTTTATTTTAACCCGCTTTGAACTTTGATCCGCAGAGCTCTGGAATGCCTGGCCCCTCGGGCAACAGGATAACAACCAGTGGTGAGTTTGGTTCCCAAAGTGCGAGAATGATTCGCTCAAACATTTGTCTAGGGCGGATGATGCTTGGTACATGCAGCACCTGGCAAGCGGCCAAGGGTACCTTACGATGGTCTCGCCCTGGTTCTTTGCTCATCGCCCTGGGAGTGTACGTATTATCTCGTTCTGGTTGGGTTACTTTTGACCTTGTTTTGCTCCCCTCTAGCCCTCTACAAATCGCTACCTTCGCGGCGACAACTTCATGTACACCAAGCGCTGGAAGCAGCTCATCCAGAACCGAAAATCGTTGCCATTTGTGGAGATTGGGAGCTGGAATGACTATGGCGAGTCGCACGTAAGTGATCGTTCCCATTTGCGATGATCTTGAACTGAATGGATATTCTCCAGTATATCGGGCCACTCACAGGAAGCCTACCAGCCAATACCGCCTACGTCAGTGCAACAGCTAACCATGGCGGTGAGAACGCTTCTGGCGCCGTAATTACTTGGGCTCATGGCTCTGCTTCTAGCCTGGGCTGATCTCACCTGGTATTACGCTACCTGGTTCAAGACTGGCGGCGCCCCTGCTATCAAGAGCGACAAGTGCGTTGATATTTTCACGCCGCGTAACCTTTACTAACTTACTGTTCAGAGTATATATGTGGGCTCGTTCGCAGCCCAAGAATGCTGGCGTTTGCAACTATGATGGCGTTGGCGCGGTGCAAAACGCCAACTGGGCGGACGAGTTGCTGTACATTTCTGGTAAGCTTGAGCCGTTTTCCGCGGTGCCTACCCGACCTAACGCCAGGATCACAGTGTTTCTGAAATCGTCAGCGCAAGTGAGCTGTTTCTCTGGGGGAAACCAGTCTGGCACAAAGACTTTGAAGACGGGCGTAAACGAGTTTACCGTCCCTCTCTCAGTCGGAGGCGTTGGATGTTCGGTGAGATTTCGTTTTTTAATGTCAATCTCTGCTCGTCTGACTTGGCGCTTCCTAGATTACCCGCGGTGGAGCCAAGGTGCTTGACTACAAACCCACCGACTTTACTTATACCACTTCTCCTTCTATCTGTAGCGTGAGTATATCAAGTCCGCGTGTCGAATATTGGCTAATAATCCTTGATGCAGATGAACGCATGGGCGGGCATGAAGAGCACATAGAAAACCTTGACGCTGGTGTTTATGTACTTGACTGTGTGCCCTCGAAGGGCTTATTTGTTTGTATCTGGGTTGTATCTGTGATATATTTGCCCCGCTATATTTTAAGCCTGGTATTCCTGTGTTTTATCAACTCGGCAGGACAGTTTAGGCATAGTCCCTTGGGAGGGCTGTGCGTAGTATACAGTGCTAATCTGGGTGCAAGGACCGCCAGACTTTCCGATGGTTCGACGGACGATTCTCGAGAGGATCGGCCAGCTACAAACACCCATGGATCACACGGTACACCACCGTGGCTGGGGGGTGGCTTCCCACTGGTTGGTTATTCTCACACTCTGGTAATTTCTAACGAACCACGGGAGAGTCGACAGACGGAGACGAGAAGGGCAGCCAATCCCTCATTTAATGATGGCCAATCTCATGTTCCAGTTGGGCATCGTCGAGCCGTCATAAAATGCTAGTATAATGCTCTCCATCGATTGCAGCTTTAGGTTCTGGATTGTTCCTAAATTGGTGATTCAAGAGCTACACAATAGACGAACAGCATTCAGGCGCCATGTACGTCCCGCATACATAATGCACCTCCATGTGACCCTATGAGAAAAATGATATAGTGTAAAGTTGCCAAGATGCTTGTTTACAATAGTACTTCGTGCTTAATTTTCGTATTCCGGCCTGTGACTGTTTCCTGCACGCGCACGTGTGCCACAAGCATATAGTCAGTACTATGGTATACACAGGAAACATGTGTGGCACTATTTATTGTGCCTTACGTTTGGGACATTGGGCATCCCCTCATACTCAGCTGGCTAAATAATATACAGAGTTGGACTCCGTCAGGTGATCGCATGCTTTTATTGGAGGCTCAGCAGAGCTCAAGGGCACCGTAGGCCCTGCCCATACATGCGTAGAACATGTGACTTCAGTTGTAGTGGACGTCGAGGGAGCGTGATCTTGTGGAGTTATGCTCGAGACGATTCCCGAGCTCGCTCGGCCGAACCCACTATACAAGTTGTACCAGCCGTCCTCGCGTGGTTGCCGGAACAGCTGGTCACAAACCTATGCCTTCCTATAAGACGGTTAGCCACTTTAAGGGCAGTCGCAGCGTCTGTGGCAATGCCATCCCGGCTCGGTCCGGCGTCTCACCCATGGGAGCTTCGCGTTCGGTGTGGTCCAAACAACCACCGTCTCGGACCTAGTATGGAGCAATCAGGTTTTGTGTCCGAGGCTCGTCAAAGCTGTGAGTTTTTGGTCACGAAACGCTCAACTAATGATTTCAACGCTGCCATTTCAGAGACGATACACTTCCGACAGTGACTCTGGGCCGAGCCACTGCGGGCTCTGTTCCGTTCCGTTTCGGCGAGATTAAAAGGGCACAATGCCAATTGCACCGCTCCCAAAGACCTATAAAGTTCCCAGCTAATGAGCCATGAGTCTCCCACGCCACCTCACACTACGACTTAACTTACCTAGTACTCCTATGGGTTGCACATCCAGCAAAGCCTACGACGAGTCGGGTGGTAGAGGTAGTGGAGCCGGAGCTGGGGCTGGAGCCGGAGCCGGAGCCGGAGCCGGAGCCGGAGCTGGAGCTGGAGCTGGTTGCTAACAATCATGATTTGGTATGTTGTTTGTAGGAAGCGTATTTCATCGTGCTAAACTGTGTCAAACCGTAGATATCCTCGGCTGGAACCAACTATCCTACCGTGCTCGCAAACCCTAACTCAATTGCCTGACTGCCGTGTACTTTTGCATATGTAGTATATAATAGGCCGGTCAAATTCTTATTGCCCCCCACCGAGACAGAAAAAGATACACCCGCAGACGCTGTAGGCAGGGGTGGCGGGGAGTGCCAGCAAGTGTGTGAAAGTTATCAAGGGGAGGAACTGTAACCGACTCTTACGCCGTTTTCTTGAAATGAAAGCCCGCGTGGTCCGCTGCCAAAAATGGGTAGAGGTGGCAGCGAAACCACACGTCGGCATCACCCCAAGTGTACAGGCCGTTAGAGCCCCACCGAGTTGCCATGCGCGGGAGGACAGCCCGCCCAACGTTAGCTCTCGCTTAATGTAATGGGAAAAATGTAGGTGGGAGTAATCGTCTTGTTCTGGTGTGGGTGAACGCATACATTAAACCAAGGTTGTAATTCTGGCTAGTCTATCATTATTCTAGTGTTTCTTTCAGCCATAGACCCATGCAGAGCACTAGTTTCTGTCGACCGAAACTATTTCGGTGCCATTAAGATTGAGGTTCGATCTGCATTAACTAAAGCTCCTATTTTGATGAGACATACAAGTCGTACGTATTAACTAGACTAAATGACACATGAACAGGGGGAATTACTAGTTCGACAAGCCGATTATGCGTATAATTTGAGTCACTGGCGACTACATAAGGTGAATAACATCGGCTAGGAGGGAACAAACCAGATACAGAAGGTTGAGAGCAAAGAATGCTACAAATATTGATAGAGCGCCAAATCCTCAGACCACTCTCCATGCAGAATGGTTGGCCTGGAACACCTGCTCAACGAGGCTTATACAAAGCTGGACTTACTCTTGCTCTCTTTTGGAGGTTCGACTTGCAAACTTCTGCTCCAGGGGTCGATAGTTTTGTCAACAGCAACGAGTGATTGGCTGACAACCCTTTGGATAGAATCAACTGAAGTGAAGAAAAAAGATTGCTGCTGTAAGAGTTGCACCAGCTGCAGAATCTCCGCAACCTTGCGCCACTTCTCAAAGTTAATAACGTCTCGCTTAGGCAGAAAGTCCTCATAGTGCGTTTCAAGCGAGACAAAGGCTTTCAGAACGACATCTAAAACACCCTCGACTGATGAATATGAAAAACGCGGCTTGGGATTAGCACTCACCAATCAAGGGCACACATGGCCCCTCGACAGTCTCTAGCCAACGTTCGTACGAGAAGAAATTACATTCGGGACCAATTTCAATGGCCGCGTCGTCGAGCCACTTGGTTGAGCGAGTAGATACGGCATCCCACGAACGTTTTAGCCTTTGTATAGCGGGGCATTTGAGCCCTGTAGTCACTGCATTAAATGACGCATGGTTGTTGAGCGCGTGGCAACGCTGGTTTACATCCAGTTAATGCGATATATCGATGTAATTCAACGAGCTCATACCTTGGCTAGACTAATGAAATACTTTATCACGACTCCGCGCCGACGAGGATCCTTTCCGCGAAGCACAGTCCAGATCACCCAGTTGGTGATTTCGCTCGTGGTAGAATACACCGCTTGGATGTTGTCGTCAAGAGCTATCGACGGGTTTCGCATGCGTTCGAGAATTTCAGTCGATTTGATAGCCTTGAATTGTTGACTGTCTGTGAGGGTCAACTGGCGGGCGAGCTCTAGTGTGTCGATATCGAGTAGCCGAAGCTGCGGTTTGCCAATAGAAAACGAGAATAATCGCGGAGCGGACGGCGGCGGCGCACTGTAGACAGTGTTGCAGGCTACGAAACCTTGAGCCGAGCCCGTGGCTTGCTGGGAGGTGATTAGTGGGGGACTTGCGAAGCAGCAATGCGAACATACGATGCGCCCAACTAAATCAACGAGCTGGGCTGCGCCAGGCACGTCATGCTGGACGCTCTCAGCAAAGGAGTTGATCCGGTGCAAAACAGGGCTATCGGGTTCGTTCTCAATTGAGATCCTGTAGAGAATTTTACGAAGAATGTTGATGACACTTCGAAGAACTAGTCAGAGCTTGCTGCAAATCCTTTCATAGAGCGTACCGGAGCTTCATAGGGGTTCGCTTCCTTTTTTCCCAATCCTCAAGTTCTTCCGTATTCATTCTTTCTGGTGGGGCAATCCCGAATCGCTCCACAAGTAAGCCGAACAAGTCGTCTGTCGTGGTGAACATCTTGTATGTTGCCATGAACTGGCTCAAGAAGACAGTGTCGCACCGGTCGTGAATCGTGAGATGTTCTACCAAGGCCTTGAGGGTACCTCCTTGGACCTTCCCGTCGTCACCGAGTAAGATCCGATGGTTGGGTGTCATGTACCAAGCGCCAGGTGTTTTACGAGGGATCTCTGGAGTAAGCTGGTCAAGCCGGAGGTTCTCGAGATAATTATCTGTAGAATTGCGCGCGATAGAAAAATCGTCTATCCCGTCGTGCCCGAGTAGACCCAACATTGGTTCGTCGCCAGCCATGGTCGTGGTGGGTTACAGTGCCAACATTGAGTATTCAGATGGGTCATTACGTAATGACAGCGGTGTGATGACGCGAATGTGCCTGATCTAGCATATATGCGCACCGGACCAACGCGCGTTGGGCATACATTGACGAATCGCATTATGTCCTGGTCGAACGAGATGAGCTGCTCGTCAGGTGGGTGTATATGTCACCGGCGCGAAAGTGGAGTGCGCTGGGTGTAATCGATACTGCGTTTTATTTGTACGGTAGCGATGTCGCTCCAGTGCAACAAGAGAAGCGCTAAGCGAGAAAGTAAAGGGTTTCCACCCACAATTTCCCGGGTTTAACTATACAAAATCGGCGATAAGATTATTGACTCTTGCAACAATCGATTGATCATGGAGACTGGCAGGGTGGGTAAAACTGGCACCTAAAGCACTTGACCACCATTGACGGTCTCAACGCAAGGCTTTGGTATCGTTTGAGGCTGAGCGGAGCAGTTAACGGAATAGTTTAATGGTCAGGGCTAAAGTAAGCGGAATGCTGATCGGCTGAAGAAAGTACAATGCAGCGATGACCGAAATGGGTCAGCTTACTGTTGGGTAAAGTCGGCCGAGATATAGGCGTTGTTTATGAGGACTCTGGTGCTTCTTCAGGAAATGGAGCTTTACAGTCCGAGGCGATCACATGTCAAAAGCAACTTGAACTACTATGCGCAGGCGCGATCCACACCTCTGACCCTGCGTGAGCCCCAGGCGCAAAAGAAGCGAATCCGATATACGATTCATATAAACAACAAAAACCTACAGATACAGTCTAGAAAAAGTCCCAATCTATTCCCTCCCCCCAATCCCCTGCTGATTTACAATCGCATCGACTAAACCTTCCCAATACCCCCACCCCTCTGGCGCACGCCCATGTCCACCTCCACTTCCGCTCCTCACACGCTCCCCGCTCCCAGGCGCCAACAAACCCTCGGGCGTATCCGGACCCGGACCAGCATGGGTGACCAGCATTGACGGACTCGCCCCTTCCTCTCCCGCATTACTTCCGGCTGTACTCGACCCGGCAATAGAAGGCCCATAGCCGTTTACACCCGCAAACCCAAACGCGTCTATACCCACTCCGGCGCCCAACTCGCCAAGCCCGAGTCCTAGCCCAGACCCAGCCGAACTGAGATTGGACCAGTCGAATCCGAGACTCATTCCTTGGTTGGCCAGAGCGTACTGCCAACTCGCTTGGTCGAATAGAGCCTGGGTGTCGTCTGTAAACGGGAGCGCGTCGGTTCCGAGTGTGTTGAGACTCGAGGGTGGAGTTCCGTCGGCGTTGGCTCCCAGACCAAGCATCAACAGCGGCGAGACAGCCCTGGGTGCAGGCGACAACAAACTCTGTGCTTCGCGGGGGGTGGTCGGACTGAGTGTCGCACTCGATGCCCTCCGGTTGTTCGACACCGAAAATGTCGTCGTCGTCGTGGGCGAGCCAAACGAAACGGGCGCAAACGACGTCGTGGGCGAAATACCTGGCGGCAGGGGCGGATTATCAATCACGTTGGGGGTCGAGATGCTCATGGATGAGACGGACGTGGTCGAACGGGGCCGGCGGTGTCCGTGCGGCGGCGAGGCCCGGTTTGCCGAAGCGGGAAAAGGCGAGTCGATCGTGAACCCTCGAGACGAGCGTGGCGGGCGTGGGACGGTCGTGATTTGGTTTGGCGGCTGGGACGTCATTTGGGGTGCCGATCCAGGTTTCATGGGCGAGCGCAGACGGAGGGCGTCGTCGGCTCTGGTGCGAAAGAGTTGGATAATCTTGAGTTCGCGCGCTGATGTAACGTCATGCGCAGCTTGGTTGGCGTGTAGTTGAATAAACTGGGCGAGTTTAATATCGGTGTAATACGTATGACAAAGTACTCACGTCATCAAGATAACCGCGCAGTTCTGCGGCTTTCGGACCGGCTGGGTTGAGCAAAAGAGCGATGCCGAGAATCATGGTTGAGCTAGAAGGCGGGTCAAGATGCGATCACGACGAGGAGGTGCGCTACGCACTTGAATAGCCGGTACAGGCCACCCATGTGGTCGCGGCGGGCACGATTGTCGGGCCAGACCACCTCGCGTCTAAACACATCTCGACAGCGCCGGTCGATTCGGGCAGCGTCGAAGCAGGCGGCTCGTGAAGGATCATATCTATAAAGAGTTGATATCGATGGTGAAAAAGTCGAAGAAATGTACGTACTTTTCGCCGTTGCGTAAAACATACGGCCGGTGCAGCGCAATCCGAACATACTGTATTTCGGTGTTGATCATGAACCGATGGAGAGCAAGAAATGGGTACACCCCGGGTTCCTCGCCCAAATCGGTCGGCTGGCCGTTCTTCGGGCTCTGAGAAGTTTCTCCCGCTGCCTCTTCGGCACCGTTAGTTGCCTCGCGGTCCTTGGAACGATCCGCCCGCCCTCGCTCGAGCCACTCTCTCAACTGTTCTCCTCCATCGGGCTTGTACAACGCCGGCAGCGACTCGGAAAACGCGACGAGCGCTCGGTCCAATTCGATGACGGTATCGTAATGTCGCCCACCCGCGAGGTCTTGGAAATGCTCAATGACGCGCGCAGTAATATGAGCAAGTCGGTGCCTAAGGGCGATAAACGTCCACCGCGTCGGTCGTTCGCCATGGGTCCACTCTCCAACCTCGTCCTCGACATCCTCTTCCAGCTTGACCGAACCGGGCGGCATGACATCGCAATCACCAACACGCACGCCCATCGGTCTGCCGAGCATCAGACACATGCTCGCGTCGGCGTAGAACAAGTGGGCCCAGAGCCGGCGCCGGCGTTCGGTATCGGCGGCGGGGAGGCCAAGGCGTGCGCCGTCGCGGTGGAGGCCGAGAGCTTGGGCCAGTCGGAGGGTTGCGCCGAGGAGGGACCATCCGTCGGCGGGGGTGCGGATTATGATGAGGAAACGAGCGGCGAGGAGATGCGCGCAGACGAGGGTGGTGGTGGCTGGTAGGAGCGAGGCGATAGAGGCTGCGCGGCGGTCTAGGGGAACGTTAGAAAAGTAAATAAAGGAGGGAAAGTGCTCACATGAATGGTAATACCGCTTGGCCTGAGACTTGACGTCGATCCGTTTTGACATGGTCAAAGGCAGACAGAAAGTGGTAGTGGCGATAATCATGAACAGGAGAGGGAGGAATAAAATATGGGTGGCGCCGTTGTCGCCATCCTCGCGGGGGGGTCCCCAGGTAAAGGCGTTGAGGTCATCAAAGGCACGGCGGATGTCGTTTTCGGGGAGCGGGAAGCGAACCGGGTTGATGTCGCGAAAGTAAATGTCAAGAAGAGCGGCAATGTCGTCTTTGGGCGGGAGTTCGGAGAGCAGGGTGAGGAGAACGTCAGGGGTGCAGGCGTCCTCGTTGATGGCTTGGCGCAAGGCAAGGTTGGCCTGGGTCGTTCGTGCAGAAGTCGTGGGCGGGGGATGGGGCGCGTTGCCACCGCCGCGGACCTCGGCCTCGATGGACGTCGAGGTGACCGACGGCAGCGCGTTGCCGCCAAAGTAGTTGCCCGCGGCGCCGTTGAGCCCGCCGTCGAGATGCTCCTCGCGCTCCTCGGCGGTGGTGGTCGGGCTGGAACGACTGCGGGTGTCGGAACCGGCAACCAGGTGGGAGCCGGGGCCGGTGTCTTTGTCGCATGCGATCAGGCTGTCGAGCAGGTGTTCGACGCGGGCGAGGCGGGCGCGCAGGTCGCCATGCTCGTCGCCGTCCTCAAAGGGCCTGCACGAGTCGGCAAGCCCGCGCTGGACGCAGGGAGCACAGGGGATCTTGCGGTCGCACTTGTGTTTCCGGCGGTTGCACTACGGGGAGATGAGAGCGGAACATGGGGGGGACGGAGAGACGGACCTCGACACAGGCATAGTGCATGCGCTTGCGCTTCTTCGTGGGCTGGTCTGTCGCGCTCATACTCCGTTGCGGGTGCCGCCATAGGCTGCAGTGGGGGTGTGGGGTAGCGAGGCTCGCCTATAAAAACCCGGTCACATGTCCGCGGGGTTGGCCGACTCGGACTCGATCGGCTGGCCATTTCAAGTGATTGCACTGATCAGGATGCAGGCTGAGCTGATCCAATCACATCCCCAGATTTCGCTCACGTGAGCAGCTCCGTCTCCTTCCGGCGCCGGCCTATTCTCAGGCACTGGCTCGCCATCGCCCTCTTGGCTGCTGCAACTGTCCTAGTCTCGTCGACCACGCATCCCATCACGCTCTGCAGCCATTTCTCTCGGATCTTTTCGCAGCAAAATTCGCTCGTCTCGGAGCGCCAAGGGTGGCCTTCCCACCCCGTTCCCGCCCTCGGTCTTCATTTCATCTACGTTGACCAGAGTTTCATGACGTGTTTGGCACCAACCTGAGCTTCTTTCCCCAGCTTTGCCTAAAAATATGCACCTGAGACACTGTGCCTACACGTGTATGTGTCTCCGGCCCGGTTATTTCAACTTGCCGTCATGCCACAATCACCAACTATATCTTGCCTCGAGTACGGCCCTGCATCTCAATCTCTCTCGAGCCCGACGACGCCGATCTTGTCGCTCTCAGCAGTGGTTCTGGACACCGGTTTTCCGCCCGACCGAGGACTCTACTCGGAGGTATCATCAAAAAATTTCTGCGAGCTGTCTTCTCCGTTTCCCGCCAGTTGATTTTGTTATCCGCTTATACTCGATCTCGCAACTGCCGGCCTGAGAACTGTCTTGTACCTTGCGCAACGAGTCGTTCTTGCATTCTATCCGCCTTGCGATACTGCGTCTTATCGTTTGCTCCACCCTTCGACGTCCGAGCCCGCTTTCACGCTCCTTGAACCCGCTCGATCGGATTACTCGAGACACGCTTGCGTTCTTTTGCTTCCTTGCTCATATGACGATGCCCACGAACCAAGCTGGGGGTTCGTGATGGTGCGCCACTCCAGTCATGCTCGCTTCCTGCTTGGCCGAGGTCGGCTCGGCTAGACTATTCATTGGTAATCTCACGATTCCTCTCCCGTTTCTGCTTAGTTTTCGCACTGGATTCTGGCTCCGCCAAGGTGCACATCGCCAAAATTCCAATCTTGGAGCGATACTCTCGTCTCTTCAATAACCCTCGATAGGTTCTCGGTCACTTAAACTCCCGTGCGCCGCGCCTGCTCATCAAGGTATGCCGGCCAACCCTTATTGCCATACCCTCAGTCGTTCCCTCATCCTTGATTTCACGGGCGATTGGGCTTCGCGCTCAGTTCTGCGGTCCGGTTGATTCTCACTCGCCGAACCGGCTGTTTCTGTTCCGCTGTGGCGCTTCGCCCATGTCTTCGAATCAATTGATATTTTACACGTGAGCTTGCGACCGGCATGCCTAGCGACGGTGTTGAGCTCTCCGATCCCGAAGCATCCGCAGTATTTGGGTTCTTGACTGTCGAATCCAGCCTGTCGAGCGGATCTTGCCGTCTTGATGTGTGTGTTGCCGTACGTTGCCGTAAGTCGGGTGGCCGATCTCTCACAATACTTGTCATCGAGTCATATGGTTAGGTGCGAATTATTATCATGTCCCACGAATGTAAATTGGACACGCACGCTGCTGAATCCTTGAGGACTTTACCCCGCTCCAGATATCAGTGCATGACCTAACACGCTTATGAGACGACTACGAGTCCTGTGGGGCGTATGGCATATTGTCAAACTGCGGTACATATCGGGCGAGACTAGCTAATGGCTTGGCCTCTGCGTCCGGTAACCGAGTGCAGCAGTGATCCATGTATGCGCTTTATCTCATTTGGTGCCTTGTAGATGGTGGACTGTGCTATCTCACATGTATCCAAGCGAGCATGTACATCATAGTCTTCCAAGCAGTTCAATCTATTTATATCATTCTTGTATTCTTCTCTTTAGCAGGTTTTGAACTTTCGTATTCCACGCCAAATGCAAGGCGCTGTGCTGAGAAATATGCCGATCTGCGAGCTCTTGGCATGCCTAATTCGGACGACACAGCCATGACTCGTGCGGTGGTACCTCGACCTTGCACAGGTTTCATGGGCGTGTCGCATAGCCTTTGCCCCGAGAGTATTTAAGGGTTCGAGGTGTGCCCTTCATGGTTTCCGCTAGCCCCCTGGGTTCCAGTAGACAAGGTTGATCACGATCCAGTCGATAAGTGAACTCTGTCGGCGAAACATGTCGTCACCTCGGCTAGCAGAAGAGACAACCGAACCCCTAGCGTACGTCCATTGCTCGAAATCCCTGGAGCATCTCACTAACGTTTGGTTTGTAGTGAAGTACAGCTCTCGGTATGTTTCTATTCGATTTGTGAACAGCCCCGACTAACAATAGTCGATTCTTGAATAGCCGACTGCGACTGAGGGCAATGCAAACCCTGAAAGCCCCCAACTGTCGGATGTGAGCTTTTCCCGCTGCGCAAACCAGTTAATGGTGATGAGCTGAAACCAACCACCGTAGGATGAGCTCGTAGGTTCAGATGACGAAACGAGTTCAGACGGCGAAACGAACTACAAAAAGATGGTCATGGAGCTTCTTTTCAGAGAACCATTCGAGGAGCTGGCGGAAATTGACCGCCATGTGATTTACATGGCTGTCTCGCTCATCGAAACCCCAGAAGCGGAAGAGCTGAACGAGGAGATGAGCGAATATCTCAGCAATGTCGATTCACAACACCCTCCCGACCTACGTACCGCTGCATCGACATCAATCCAGGAACGGGGCATCCAGTTCATTGAAGACGACCACCCCGCGAGATATCGTCACTTGGACTGTCTGGGACGGTCACTCATGCTTCAGGTCAAACAATTTGGCAAAACTGAAGACATCACGAAGGCTATCCAGTTTTTCAGTCAGGCAATCGAGCTTTGTCCTGAGGGAGACAAACCTATTCTGCTCGACAGCCTCGGCCGTGCATATTTGGCTCGATTCAAAAGTCTACGTGATCCCAGAGACATCACAACGGCTATTGCTTGTCATGATGAAGCGATAAGGCGTGCTCCGACCCAACACGCCGACACCCCTGACCTGCTGAATAATATAGCTGTCGCCTTTTTTGAACTGTTCGACTACCAAGGGGAAGTAGACGGCATCAACAAGGCGATCGATTATTTCGAACAGAGTATCTCACTCACACCCGATGGCCACATAGACAAACCTTCAAGAATTAACAATCTTGCAATCTCCCACCACCACCGGTTCGGACAGCTTGGAAATCTTGCGGATCTGAACCTGGCTATTGATTATCAGACTCAAGTTCTCTCCCATCCAATCCAGAGGGACGCCGATAGGATTGATGTTCTCACTAGCCTTGGAAACTCGTACTGCAGTCGGTTCGACCATGCCGGCGAGCTTACAGACGTCGACCACGCGATCGCCTGTCAAACTCAAGCTGTTTCGGACGCTCCCAATGGGTATAATGCAGAGTCTGTGTTGCTACATGACCTTGGTGGGTCGTACCAGAGTCGATATCAACGTCTGGGAAGGCTCTCGGATATCGATCAGGCCTTGGCTTACCACAGCAAAGCGGTTCTTCTGGCACCTAGCGGACATGAACTACGCCCTAAACTGCTCGCTAGCCTTGCTACATCGCACGCGATGCGGTTCCGACACCTAGAGGAAATATCGGACATCGACAAAGCTATCACTTACTACAATGAGGCGCTTGAGTCCCCCCACACACCAACCGTGGAAAGGCTCAACAACCTGGGAATCGCGTACACAACTCGGTACACCCATCTCAAGGATCCTGAGGATATAGATAAAGCCATCGATGCTCAAGGTCAAGCCACGTCTCTCATCCCCGAAGGGCATGCAGGCATGCAAGCTCTGTTAGCCAACATGGGTGTTTCATGGCAGCGGCGCTTCGGGATTTCGAATAATGTGTCTGACATCGATAATGCTATCGATTATTTGACTCAGGCGGTTTCTCTCGCACCCGCAGGGCACGTATCTAAGCCCGGTCGACTGAATAATCTTGCACAGGCACACCATGTTCGGTTTCAGTCCCTAGAGAACCTTGTGGATATCGAGAAAGCTGTCACTCTCGGTCAAGAGGCAGTCTCTTTGACTCCAGATGGCGACGCCGACATGGTCGAACGGTATTATGACCTTGGGGTTTTCAGCCGGAGTCAATTTGGGAATTTAGGCGAGCGTCACTTAATCCAGCGTTCGGTCGACTGTTTTGAACAAGCCATGAGGTCACCCCTAGGCCGAGCATCCACCAAGTTCTATGCAGCATGGGAATTAGCCAAAGCAGTGCGGTTGCTGGGCCACTCATCGCCGATGCTGGCCTACAAACAAGCCATGGACCTTTTACCTCAATTTGTCTGGCTTGGACATGGCGTCAACCACCGATATAAGAACCTGTCGTCATCTGGGCATATATTCACCGAAGCCGTTGCATGTGCTATCGAGTCAAACGAACTAGACGTGGCGCTCGAATGGCTAGAACAAGGAAGCTCGGTTGTTTGGAAGCAAACGATGTTACTTCGTACTCCGTTCGACGATTTGCGTCGCAAGGACAGTGTCCTCGCAGAACGACTGGAAGAAGTTGCTCGAAGCCTTGATCTGACCGATACTGAAACCGCCCTCGGTTCGAAAATCTCACGCACTGAGCTCGATATTGAGCGAGCGGCTCAGCGCCTCCGCCGTTTAGCTGAGGAATGGGACCAACTGCTGAGCCAAGCTCGTCTTCTCCCCGGATTCCACAATTTTCTGAAGCCTAAAACAGCGAAAGAGTTGATCCGTGCAGCTAAAACCGGAGCCGTAGTTGTCATTAACGTCCATCGGAGTCGATGTGATGCACTCATCTTAGCCCCCGATGCGGATGGTATCATCCATCTCCCTCTTCCCAATTTATCCCACATCAAAGCCACTCAAGCCCGCATCCAACTAGCAGAGGCTCTTCACAGCTCTGGCATCAGGGCCCGTGGATTCAAGGTTAACCGACCCTCAGCCGAAGCCAGCGTTGAGAGTGTGTTGAGTCTTTTATGGTCAACCGTTGTCGAGCCGGTGCTCGATCGCCTTGGATACACGGTAAGCGCATATACCCATGGTTTACCCCGTATATATCTCATTGTACACATACAGCGGGTCCCGACAGACGGCGAACTACCTCATATCACATGGTGCTCAACAGGGCCACTCGCTTTCCTTCCTCTCCACGCCGCGGGGGTATATAACAGGCCAGCTGGCAAAACGTTCGAATTCGTGGTCTCATCTTACACGCCAACATTAAGTGGTTTATTGGCAAAACCTCCAGTCCCCGAACAGTTTTCCGGTCTTCTGGCTGTAGGACAATCGGTCGTACCCGGGTTCAAACCTATACCGGAGACTACAACAGAGCTATCCTTGATTCAAAAGCAAGCCAGCTCAATACCGTTTACACGACTCGAAGGGAACATGGCTACGTCCGCTGCGGTGCTGGGCGCAATGGAGAAGCATAGCTGGGTGCATCTCGCTTGTCATGCCACCCAAGATTCTACAGACCCAACAACAAGTGCCTTCCACCTCTACAACAGCCAACTGGATTTGGCGACGATCGCAACCAAGTCTCTGAAGCACGCCGGACTAGCCTTTTTGTCGGCTTGCCAGACAGCGGCCGGAGATGATAATTTGCCAGAGCAAGCTGTTCATCTGGCAGCGGGGATGATAATAGCAGGGTATTCTACAGTGATTGCCACAATGTGGTCAATCAACGACAAGGACGCACCGTTAATTGCTGAAAAGGTATATGCACGCATGTTGGAGGGCGGAGTGCCAGATACGCGAAAGGCAGCCAAAGCGCTGCACGACGCTGTCGGGTCCCTGCGTGCCAGGATTGGGGAAAAGTCGTTTGTTCGATGGGTTCCTTTCGTCCACCTTGGGCTGTAACAAATTGCACGTTCTTTGCTTCGTGAAATTGAAATGTCTCACTTCACCGCCTATAAATGAACGCACCAATTTACCGCGCTTTTCATTATTCATTAGCAGACAAGAAATTTCAGGGCCTCGGTGCCAGGACACCTACACAGGTACCACGCATGTAGGAGGGGAGTTATGTATGCATGATGTATATCATTAGAGTCGCCTCGCTGATGTGAACATGGGGGCGTAATTGGATTTTTAATACGATACGCTTTGACCGCATACAAGGGGCACAGGGGTGTGCAAGTGGCTGGGCACGCTTGAGGACAGCTATTAACCTCAGCGAGGCGACTCAAATGATATATATGATGCATAAATAATACCACTCCTACGTGCGTGGTACCCGAGTAGGTGTTTTGGCGCCTGGGCCCTGAAATTTATTGTTTAACAATAAATAGTGAAAAGCGCACCGAGTTACCGAGTTCTTTGTCTAGGCACCTGTCCCGTTAGTACGCTGCGAAAGCCTCACAGCGCCACCTTTCAAGCCCCCACACTCTGGATACTTCTGAACTTAAAGATAAGCCTACCAACTCTATTTCTTATTCGTTTATTCTACTCGCGCCCTTCGACTTTCCGTGTTTTGATCTCACGGTCGAGTCCGGCTTAGCACCTACTGAACCTTGGTTCAGACGATCATAATTCCTCACCAGCAGCCTCATCGGTAGAGAAAAGCAAAGTGGAGAGTCTCTATTCCCGGCAAACACTGGCATGTACGGGCGTATGAGTATTGATTTGACATTTGTTCAAAGGTGTCGACTTACTAGCCAAATCTCCAGGTCAGCACATCAAAAGCTGAGGCAAAGCGATGGTTAGTTTGAGACGAATGATGTTAGCCCACGTGTCTAACGGGAACATAACCTTCCATAGCAGGCGCCAAAATCCATGCACTCAAACAATGATATGCCCCGTGCAGTTCTCGCCACTGTGGGGCCTTTGTGCTGGAGTCATCGAGCTTCTGAGAAGGCTTATGGGTCTCCTTTGTCGACCGTACTGTATAAAGCGTAATCTGAATTATTCCTCAAAACTCACCCCACTCAGTTCCTGCAATCTTTCCTCTACCCAAAATCAATCAAAATTTAGAAATGCCTTCCTCCGAGCCCGACACCCCCCTCGCCATTCTTGAACTCAATGATATCGTGGTCACAGTTGGAAATGCCGCGAAAGAGGACGACAAGCACAACGGACTACCAGGGTATGAATACGATGGGCAAACAGAAGATAATGAAGTGGTGTAAGATCGTAGTTCATCTAACTGGGTACACATATATACTTACATAACCTCTGGCCAATGGTAGTTGCTGGGTACCGGCCATGCCAGGCCACCGATTCTATATTCATGTTGGGTATGATGGAGATTCGTTACCTTATCCAGATGCCGGGCTCCATGCTGGGTATATGTTGATGGTGTTGGGCCCGTGGTTGAGACTTTCGTCGAACCACGGGACATCATGAAGCGCATTGAGCAGCGAGAAAAAAACAAGCCTATCACGGCAGGTGAAATGGAAATGACCGGTCAAGTGTTGAAGGGTGGTTATATCCGACCATTCTGCTTTTCGCTGCGTCAAACGGTCGAAACCGGTGAGTGTAACACTTGTTCCAACCACAACATGATACTGATCTATAGGCTTTTAGAAAGTGCCACCCCCTCTGAGAATATCAAGCAATTCGGGGAAATTGGTGTGGAGGTTTTCTGGGCCGTGTGGCTCCCGCTTGTCAAAAAGGAGCTTGGAGAAGACTGGGATGTTGAAGACGTCGAAATCCTTTCCAAGCCCGTTGACGAAAAGCTCAAGCACATCCAGCACCGGTTTGTTGCCAGCCTCGGTGAACCAGAGGCCGATGAGGACGCAGCCAGCCGGACCGAGTTAGATACTGAATGGGTCAATGAGGATGAGGTATTTTGGTTTAGTTTTCAGTATAGGGACATCGGTGAGCTCGTACAACATGCTTTTGAAGGTATATGCTGATATTTGCCTATTTTTGTGCCACTAGAATGGCTCAAGGCGGAGGGGATTGTACCCAAGCACATATAATACTTTAAAGCTTTTGTGAACTTGCGTTATCCTTGAATGTACCTACTTGCCAAATCGCCGATTCTTTGATCTCCTCGGCGCTAATTATTGTCACGTGGAAGATGACCGACCCACGCTTGCTGTTCCGTCCTCTGCCACCTTGATCATGTGCTGGCACTTGGGAGACCGACAATTCTCACGCCGACCATCCTTATCTCTCGGTGCACGGCACACTCTCCTCGGGAGCCAGCCTCATTCTCTGCTTGCAATATTCGAACAGCGTTTGCATGGCGCGAGGGCTGTTTGGAGCGGCCTTCAAGGGCATCGATGGCTTTGGCAGGGTGAGTTGGGCCTGGTCGTCTGATCCGCCGAGGTTGTTGATTCCTATTGTGGGGTTAGACGATGGAGGATGTTAAGGTCAAGACCCAGATTGGCGCGCTCTGTACGAAGACATTCTGGCAAGGACGGCTCGTGTGCTGATAACTATCCAAGTAACCATGATATCTGCCACGCTTATCCTCATCTTCACGACGATTGAGTTCATCGACTACCGCCGAGTCAACATCGATGAGATAATTATCGTTGACCGATCCCGCGGTGAGCGCGTCAATGTCCGAATGAACATTACGTTTCCTCGCGTGCCTTGCTATTGTGAGTTAGATTGCTCTTGCTAGCACATTCGCCCTAATCCTTGCCACAAGTACTCTCCTTGGACATCACCGACATCTCTGGCGAAGTTCAACAAGATATTTCCCACAACCTGCTCAAGACTCGGCTCGACGCGCAGGGCCAAACAATACACGAGAACACGCTAAACTTTCAGATCTCCAACGAGGTCGAGCGAACCCTTAAACAACGACCTGAAGGGTATTGTGGGTCTTGTTACGGAGCAGAGCCGCCAGAGGGTGCGTGTTGTCAGACGTGTGAGAGCGTTCGACAGGCATATCTAGATCGGGGGTGGAGTTTCGAGGATCCGAATTTCGTTGAACAGGTGCACTTCGTTTTTTCCATTTAACGCGCAAAACACTGATCTCAGTGCGATTAGTGTGTCTCCGAACATTGGACTGCCAAGATCCAGGAGCAAAACTCTGAAGGCTGTCGTATCTCCGGCCGAGCCCGCATCAACAAAGTCACCGGCAACCTTAATTTCTCGCCGGGCCGGTCGTTCATATCTCAACGAGACCCTTTCCATGACCTGGTGCCGTACCTGAAAAGCGGGAACCACCACGACTTCGGACATCATGTTCATGAGCTCCACTTTGAAGGCGAGCGAGAGGTTGAGGATTCGTGGAGACCCGGGAAGAGAATGTCGGGCTGGAGGAAGAAAGTTGGACTGGAGGGACATCAGCTGGATGGTGTGGTCGCACACGCGAGCGAGGACCGGGTACGTGCCGGTATTTATTCTCGTTGCTTGACTACAATTGGCCGTTAGTTTACGGCATCAAACCTTATGTTTCAATATTTTATGAAAGTTGTATCGACCGAGTTTAAATATCTGGACGGAGAAGTTGTAGGTGCCCTGCTGTGTCTACCCCCGTTCTTATCTAACCGAGGTTTTGTGCCCAAGGTCCGCTCACATCAATACTCCGTAACGTCGTTTGAACGGGACCTCACGCATGAAGCCATGACACGCAATCATGAGCGTGACTCTCACGGAACCTTGACCGGCCACAGCTTCCAAGGTCTCCCCGGGGCGTTCTTTAGTTTCGAGATATCCCCATTGATGGTTGTGCACGTGGAGAGCAGGGGGACATTTACGCATTTCATTTCATCGTGAGTGTTGTATTGCTTTTTTTAGTAGCTGGCCGCTGATCATGGCTGTTTCAGGCTTTGCGCGATTCTTGGTGGCGTGCTCACGATGGCTAGTATTGCCGACTCGGTGCTGTTTGCTACGGTGAGGGGGAAGGGGGGGGGGGATCAATATTGAATGACAAGGCGATGTGATCAAACTAGAATGTAAATAATTGGTTGATTTTTTTCCATCCGCGTGCGTCTACCGTTTCAAGGATACTTGAGATTCGTATTACTTGATAGATCGAACAATACTATTTGATTGGGACTGTTCTCTTTAGTGTCCATCGGTTCATCTAATAGACAAATATTCGGTTCCAGATGGGTAGATAGAGTCTCCCCGCAAGGCTTGAACGTGCATATGCCGAACAAATCCCATCGCTAGGACAATAAAACTTTTTATTCCACTCGCAAACTCTACACACCACCCGTTGTCCCTCGAGGGACAGGTGTGGAATGTACCACAAAACAGATCAGGAATGAAGGGGAACGTACTCCGTTTTTGTGAGTTTAACGTCTTTGATGTCTTGGCTGACGACCTAGAGTTGTGAGACGGCATGAGTATTTTGTCCTGCGCTGGGTAGTGGCGTTACGTACCATGGCGTCGCCAAACCCTTTTTTCGGGGTTTTATCCAGTTTGGCCGGGAACGACTACAGGTAGGCGAGAATCTGGTCACTGGAAGAGTAAGACTCACCGCTCACCATCGTACCCAACCCATTGATCGCCAAACGTTAAATAACCTATCACTCTACATCAGTCCTCGTTTTCGATGCTACGAAAGAGTACTCACATCCATCCCCTGGAACGGATTAATCCCCCTGCAATCTGACTCGCCGTAATCTCCTGGATCTCGGCACAACTCAGGTGCTATGCATCATCTTAGGTGAGAGATTTCCCCCTTCCTTGTGAATTTCAACCCCACTACAGCCCTTGCAGCCTTATGCTACCAAGCCTACCATTTTCCTCCAGCACTACTATATACTCCTTGCCTACTCTTGGATACCTGCTGCATCTCATAAGACAGCTCAACTGTCTCACAAATGGTTCTAAGCACTCTTCTAGCCCTATTTACTTTGATTTACAGGCATTGGAGGTGTCTGCCACTGTGGAAACTAGATTGGCGGGATTTTGGCCCAAATTGGTGCAAATTTTGGGATTTGGGTCAATTTAGGGTGATCTGGGAATTTTGGCCTAGGCTGAATTTCAACCAAGTTCAGGCTGAAATAATT
>WSTK01000396.1:0-30281 GCA_019616945.1 Ceratobasidium sp. 414
TCCTTTGTTGGTTACTGGCAATAGGCTAATGAGGTTTGCTGGTGATCCGGGTATGTGCACTACATTTGTAAGTGTTACGTCCTTGTAATTGGCACTGTTTGGACTAATTTTGCATTGAAACCTTAGTGCCTTGGCCCAGAATTGGCTGCTCGCCGGTTATGCTGGTAATGTGTCCCAACAACTTACTATATGTGGAGAATGCATCTCTATTTTTGGCTACGTGAGTTGTCATACTGCTATCTGCTCACCATATTTGGTGATTGATATTGACTTGTGTTGTTTGTTGTTCTTGAGCCAAGAACATGTATTCTGTATTGTTTGATACAGCTATATGTGTGCGTCCGTTGTTGTTTCAGTGTTTCCTTGGTGAGTCGAACCTTCTATTGTGGAAGTTTCCTTTGTTCACCTTGTTTAGTTGACTGCACTGGTATGCACCTCCTCCTGGGCCTTGGCATTCGGCTGCCCAGTGTCTGATCTTCCTGCAGTTATTACACTTTGACTTCTACTTATCAGGCAGTTTTGATCCTATATTGGTATGTTGCATTCTATTAAAGTTTGGTTTGCTTGTACTAAAGAATGCTTTTGCATCAGTGTTTCAGGTGTTCCTTCTGTGTGCTTCAGCTAGTATGCATGAGCGCCTGTTGTTGATTTAATTTGCTAATTCATGCTTTTCCATCAGGTCAAATTTTAAGCTCATTGACTGGGCAAATGTGTCCCATGAGTCTGGTAAGCTTGACACTAATGTTGTTATCCAGTCAACCCTTGTGCATGTACTGATTCTGTTCATTTGTTGGAACCTGTTGTGAGATAGCACTAGAGTAGATATAATACTTAAGCACACACAGTGTAAACGATATAAGAAGATAGTCTATCAAGCAAAACAGGGTACATGCTATATACCCAACGAACAACAAAGGCAATACTGTTGACGGTGGTATATGCACATAAAATGGAGTTAAGCACATATAAGTGAAACACTAGCTATGTTACTAAATGCTCTATACTAAGCAAACATTGTAGGTGTTCATACAATGGTATTGCTTCACTGAATCTAACAATAGAACCATTCATGCATTCGCTGAATGTGTTCCTTAATATCTTCACTCTCAGTCATGCGATGACTGAAGACCTTCCTTTGCAGGTCTATTAGCTCAACCATCCCCTTGACTTAGAACATTGCTGCTAGTAGCCCACCTGTTGGCTGACGACATACTCGCTTGTATATCCGTGAGTACACTTCCATCCATGCATAGTCTTATATTCGATAGTGCCTTCCGATCTAGTTTGAACCGTTTAGTGTAGTCAGGCTTTAGTTCATCTGTTTCTAAATCAGGTAAGTGCATGTTATCGTCACCTTTGCAATTAGTCTGAGTGACTTTTATCGTTTCAAGTGGGATAGGGGTTGTTCCACTAACATATCCATACAGATCGAGGGCTGTGAGTATGTCCTACATTTGTATGGTCCACACATTATAGTTCTCCACTCCCTGCAGGGCTTGGATTCAGTGTATGCTTGATGCTCTGTTTGTTGTAGATGAGCCGTCGACCATATTGTTTATGTGTGAGTACTCAGGTAAACTTATATATCTGTTTCTTGGTTTAAAGCACACGGGCGGGGCTTATAAGCTATAGAAAACAAATGTATATATTGTGTATATAAAATATATTAGAGTGCTATAGAAAGTAGAAACAGTTAGAAGGGGTGAGAAAGAGAAGAGGATACAGTACGAGAGGCTGGAAAGGCCTCTATATATACCTTACATTCACTGTTGAGTCATATGGGCTTAAACCTGTGCATATACTGCAAATACACACTTGACTCAGTTACGTTCTTGTACGTTCTATGTTATTCTTGTACATTCCATATTATTCAAGTTTATAGATGAGATTTCTACAAATGGTATATGCACGTACAAGGGGGGTTAAGTGTGTACAAGTGAAACACCAGCTATACTACTAAATGCTCTATACTGAGCAAACACCATAGGTGTCTGTACCATGGTATTGCTTTACTTATTCTGACAATAAGTGACCATGTCTCTGTCTTCGATGGAAGCAGAGTACATGGGAATCACTTATGGTGTCCAACACACACTGTGGCTCTGAATGATCCTGAAAGAGCTCGGTTTTGAATGCAAACTCACCATGTCCATCTTCACTGACTCACAGTTTCACGGGCAATTGAAGTGCATCAACATACAGCACTGTTTCATTTGTGAGCACATTGAAAATGAGGAAGTGACAATACCGCATATTGTGGGTACAGAAAACCTTGCCAATGGGCTCACAACACATTTGGCTGTTACAGAGTTTAATTCTCTTTTCTCTGTTATTCATGACACATTGTTTACTCGAGGTGTCATGTTAACAGTATAAGCATAAATGATACCTTGGTACGAACACCTATGGTGTTCACCTTGTATAGGCTTACTAGTATCTTAGTTACAATTTTCTTACTATGCTTTCCCTTGTATACACATATACTGTTGTACACAATATTCCACTGTAGTTCTTGTAGTATGTAGTCTTAGTTAGTACTGCTAAATCAGACACCTCTTCATGTTGTTCTAACTGTGTGATATTCTATCTGCTCCAGTACATATTTACGACACTGTAACACACAAAGAAGCAACCACAAGAGACTTTTAGTTTTTAACATGTCTCTAAAATAACATCAAAAAGACATAGTCTAACCAACCATATCTGCAAAGCAGAAGTGAGGTCAAGGGGCCCGGGTTAAGGCTGAGTGTTTAATTCTACATTATACTTGTATATACATGGACATCCTACATTTTCCTGGTGAATTCATTAAGTAGGTCTCAAGCAATCAGTGACAAAGGTAATTGTGGTTGACGTGATACACTCATGTTCTGTATTAAGGAGACACAGTTTGTAAAACAAACGGAAGAGAAAAAAACAGAAGGAGACCAGATAAAGAAAGAAAAAACAAGAGTTCAGAACATCTTGGCAGCCACAGATAGTACACAAGTCACAGGCGCCTGACATTTGGGTTACGACATATCATGTAGGTTTTAGTTTTCCCTGAGCCTTCAAAGATCCACACTGTTCGCTTTTGTGCCCCTGGAAGGTACTCCCAATGCTTCAACACACCTTCTAGTGCAGTGCGTAGCCTCTGCGAGTACTCTGCTTGACTGGTTAAACCCACAGTCTGGATCCGCTCCTGGATCTGATCCAACACTGCCACCCCCAGGGAGCGCCACTGCCGTCCAGTGTCTGGCAGTACCCAATCAGGGGGGAAGAAACGAGCAATTGCTCTGTCAAAGCCCCCAGCGCGTGATCGCTCCCGGTACTGCACACGGTCCACAATTGACCCCCAGTTCCGCAGTAGCAAAGGACCAGCATATCGTGGTGCTGCCAAATTGGAGACCCTGTCCTGCTCGGGTAATGTTGTCCATAGCCAGGATGCAAACGTCACGTTGATCAGGCGCTCGACCCAAGCTTGATCGTCCTCGCCCCATGTATCCTGTTCCGTTTCTGAATCACCAGCTGGAGCTTCTGTGTCTTCGTCGGTCTGATGACTGGCTGTGGCTGTCTTGATTCTGGCCCCAGCTGGATTCTTGCGGTTCACGTACTTGAGAATCGGGTATCGAGATATCGTAACATCTCCTGTGACCCGCAGCATATCTGGGCCAAACCTGTGCAAAGGGATGCTAGCAATCCCGAATGCAATGGCACGACTGACAATCCCAAGGTCCTTCACCATCCCTCGACTCGAGCTCATGTCGTCTGGGCGCTTGACTAAACCATGTAAAAGATATGCCAAGCTGCACGCCAATAGCTGGACTGGCTGGGAATTTCGATCGCGTTGTGACAGTTGCTGAAGCTGTGAGAATACCCATTGATAACTTCCAGCCATAAATGACTTCAACCGAACAACGGAGGAAGTTGGGATGGCGATCTATGAGGGTGATATTGTCAACAAATGAGTCGACAGTGAGGAGGCCATGTTTGCTCTTACAATTGCTCCAGCTGTGAGGAACCTGGTCTTCCAAAGCTCTGGGTCAAGCTTCAGTATCTCCGTGGCACCCCATAGCCCGCAGCGCCACTCTATCCTAACGCCATAGCTCCCTCGACCTGTCTCCCAAGCTTCCTGTCTTCGTGAGGTCTGGACATGGTAGGCTTTGGAGCCAAGCAGCCCGTCCTGAGGTGAGAAGCCAGTACCGATAGAGTTGTCGCTGTGTATGTAGGTGAGAACCTTGTCTTTGTGGTACGCCTGGAGCTTGTAAAATGCACCCCCGATGTGTGTCCTGGGTCTGGCATTGATCCCCCCCACAACATGCGAGTGAACATATGCGTCGATGGTAGGCTTCCGCCAACTCCCAGCTGTAAGATCCTTAAGCTCGTCAAGCTTCCAAAGCAATGTGAGGTCCTCCACATCCAGTGGCAGGTTTTCTCTGCGCACGTTGATCTCGATGCCAACATCCAGCACGATGTCCAGTGGGTTCTGGCGACTCCAATCGACGATGGGGAAGAGCTGCAGGACATGGAGCACAGTGCTTCCACCTGAGCGTTCAGGTATGGCCTCAGCAACAGCCTTTAAATTGATGCCCCAGATGTGGTAGAAGAAGCCCTGGAACATGGCAAGGCGAACATCTTGCTGTACAACGTCCACCGCAAGCCCGAGGATCAAGTTGAGCATTTGAGGCATGATCTTGTAACCCGAGAAGGACCTTGAGCCATTGAGACAGTGTCCTTCTGCCGCAGAGTATGATTTTGGCAGTTCAGTGTTGAGACGAATCCAGGTGTCAATAAGTGCTTCTGCACAGGAGTGGCGTGCTCGAGCAAAGGCAATCAGGAAGACCTGCTCCCACCATTTCGTAAACTCCTCTTTGGTCAACATAGTTATATATCGCCCTCCAGCGTTTGTGCCTTTGAAGAGGTTTGGAAAAAACACATTGACCCGGAACTGATTGTTGATTCCCATGTTGAGCAAGGTGAAGTTGGGGACTATAAACCAAGGTAAGAGTGTGAGCTCGACCTGCAACGCTATGAATACCCCATGACCCGGGGACGTACTGTGGCTCAACGGTGTTTTCTTTCCATTCACGTCAACACTGAGACCATTGTCAGTGGTCAATGTGGTAGCTCGAGGTGGGTACGCATGCAACGCAGCTGGCATAATGAACTGTGGCTTGCTTGCTGTCAAAGACAGGGAGTCTATGTCGAGGCTCGCAGCCAGGTGCTCCAGCTCAAGGTCCACTGTGTTCCTCGACCAGTCGAGACGAAGTGGTTCGCCAGAACTTTCACCTGTCAGAATAGCGTAACTCCTCTCCCGGCCCTCTCTGAGATGAGACAGCATGTGGCCCATCCTCACTACGCCTGCACAGTCCTCTGGATACTGAAGGCGAGCCTCGTCATCACCACCTACCACATGGACCCCTGGAGGAAGAAAGTTGTGGGAGGGAGTAGGGTCGTCATGCAGAAGAACAGCCTCCAGCAGATAACTGGGCAGCCTTGGAACAACACCAGATAGCATCACAGGAGGTAGCTGATCGTCATTGGAGTCCAGCTTCTTCAGGAACTTCCTGGTGTTCTCCAGTGATGGCACAGTGAAACAAGCTGCAGCTCGGGGTCCAAAAAGTGTGTCCCAGTTAACAGACACTAGCTCACTCGGGTGGAACCCCCGAGGCTCAGATAGAGACCTCTCGTACTTTGGAGCAACCCAATCCTGCAATCCTTTCTTGATTATAATGGGCGGCAACGTATCAACCGACTGTTCAGCTCTCCAAGGGGGCGACGCAAGTCTGGGTTCACTGTGTAGAGTGATATGGAATGCATGTTTCTGCCCTGAGCCAATTTTCACCAAGCCCTTGTCCGCACATACGCCTAGGATATCCAGGATTCGTTTTCGCACGACGGGTACTGATAATGGCTGGTGAAGTGCACTATCCTTGAATGATGAGAGAGCAGACACGGCCTGGCAAACAAAAACACCACAGTCGAGACTCCCTGGTTTTTGCCGATATGCTGGGATCTTCATGTGAACCCCAGTGGTGTTGACTGTGAGCTGTGGCAGCAGGTAGCTAAGTACAAGCTTGGCTTCCTGGAGTCGCTGGTTGAAAGTCGACATGGAAGGTGCAGACAGAGAGTCGAGGTACTTCAGCTGGCAGGAGAAGCCTGGTCCTTCAGCTTGTGGCTGTACGTCCCCATACCACATGTAGGAGTGTATCACACGAGGGTCGATGACAGGCAGCAGAATCCGAGCAGGCGTGCAGTTGGATGTCCAGACCATATCCCGTAGCCCTTGCAGACGTTGTGCTCCTTGATGCCCTGCATGCCGCATCCATTGAACAGGCCCTTGTGCAAACTCAGAGCTTCTCATCAGTGCACCAAAAACAGAAGGAGGAACCAGGCAAAGGAGCTTTGGCACCCCACCGGAGGACAGCACTGCCTGATATGCTAGATAGCATGACACTTGGTCCATCACCTCTTGTCCCATCAGCACGTCATTGTGGAACGCCCATATTGGATTGGACTCGTTGTCGTCCTGCCAGGCATATCCAACTGACCACTGGCAGATGCAGTTCTGCAGTGGCTGCAGCATTTCAGGTTCCACGGGATGCAAGCTGATTGTCCATGCCCTGGGTAATCGTTCCCTCATATGTCACTAACACAGCTGCATACACACTCACTCCTCATCCCTGTGACTACTCTCAGGTCCATGGGTTTGAAAGTTCCCCAGCCCAAGTGATTTTGGGCTGACCAATCCAAAGATGGGCAGGATAACAAAGATTTCCTGTCAATAAGCATGCACGTGCAAGGTAGCACACACCTACTCACCGCTGGAAAGCCTCATACGCTTTGGGGGGCTCTGTGATGTCCTGGTCGGAGTCGTCACTTATGTCAATCACCATATCGGTGTCCAAGTCCACCTGTAGAACAAAAGCCGCAATGTCAACAGCACAGTTGTTTCAAATCAGCCCAGTTCATACGATTATTCCTGCCTTCTCCTTGATCAATGTTTTGCCCATGGCACAGGCAGCCTCAATGCTAGGTGAGGAAATGTTGTGATTGAGCAATGCAGCTACCACTGAAGCACGTACCTCTGAGATGTAACAAGTTTGGGTTCCTCAGGAATCAGACCTGGACTCAAGTGACGTTGGACACTGGCTGAAGGATTAGATGTGACGGTTGCCTGTTTGCGATTCTGAGACTGGGTTAGTGATGTATGTCTGCTGCCCAAAGTGTTTAACGTGGTTTTTGCAGACTTCCTTGAAGGGATCTCCACAGACATCGTCATTTTCCTCTTCAACGGTGTCCCAGATACCACTGGACTGGAGAACGACCTTGGTGATGGTGAAAACAGCTTTGAGGACATGTGGTGGTTGTGACTTGTGCGAGTGGAGGATGGCAACCTGCTGTTCAGTGTGTGTTGGTGTCTGCAGGCTCCAAAGGCAGCTATGTGCACTGCACAATCAGACTCACCGAGTTTCAGGCGATATCTGGGCAGAGCAATTAGGCTATGTAACATCATTATAAGTAGACATCTTCACAAAATAGAAGATAGCTTTACACACTTGGATGTTTCTGCCTGTCAGTGAACCATGTGTGACTTTCTTCAAATCACCAGCTTGTTGAGTAGGCGCATGGCAGATATGTTGCCCTCCCACAGCCTCCTCCTTGCCCATTGGACCATGTTCCCGAATTGCATTGGCTTGGGTGGCCCCGAACAGCCCACCGACGACAGATGACCGGCAGAAATCATCATCACCATCATCCAATCCATCCACATCCACCACTTCATCTGAATCTCCAGGCATTACCACATCTATCCAGTTGTCAATGGCGTCTGAAGTCTCAGGTCTGTCTTCCTGCAGGTCCAGAATATCCAAGTGCAGCTCAGAGGTTTCATTCTGGCATGAGCGTTGCAAATGTTCTGCCTCATCTTCAGAGTCATCGCTTGCAACACTCGGTCCTGGAGGGCTGCTGCTCACATTAGCAAAGTTAGCTTCCACTGCAGAGCAGCAGCAAACAACCCACAGACCATACCTTGATGCGTAGGTGTACACCTCCCGGCTCTGTTTGAACAGGTCCTCACTACTATGCACTTCACCTTGAACAATGGGACTTGTGCTTGTTGTAAGTCGACAAGCAAGCAGCAATTGTTACACTCCTACCTGTTGTCGAAATATGACGGGCCTGTATGCTGCCCAGAAATGAACACCCTGCTCTTTGAGCATGTTGACATGGACATCCTGAAATTACAATGAAGGAATGAGCATTTGTAGTCACGGACTTGGCAAAGGTCCCCCTAACATACAGCCTTGGCCCACTGTTATTGTCAACCTGCCCGTGAATGCTGTCATTGTGATTGGAGCCTCTGTTTTCAAAGGAAGCTGTATGGCACTGAACCACTGGCGCTTCAGACTTCACATGTACTGGTGCACCAATGAGGGATGAACGTGAAGCCGAAGGTGGTCTTGAGTGGACAACTGGGGAATCCATGCGGACCACAGATGAGTGCGTTGAGGTGCGGGATGGCAAGCCACCATAGAGTCTACCAGAACCAGCAGGTTGTCAGTCATATGCTCAACTTCAGCTGTGTTCGAGGTGTGCCTACGCACAATTCACTGAAAGGACGGCCAACCGGAAATCTCATGGGGGAGCTAGCACTTAGGAACGGTAGTTGCGCACCAGGAAATGGTTTGGGCTGTGAATCCAGGTGATGGTTCTGGAGCAATTGCCCTCTGTTAGGAGTGGCATGCAAGTCTCCAATAGTAGGTGTACTGGAGATTTAGACATGTCCATTATTAAGCCATAAACTGCCACAGGTTGACGTACTGGTCTTTGCTTTCAGGTTGGATGATCACAGTAGGCAACTGGGGACAGGTATCACTCTCTGATGCCAAAGAATCAAACGTGCTACAAGGTCAAGGTGTGCATGTGTGTGAGTAAGTGGCCACAGAGATATCAGGACAAGGGGTGGCATACAGCTCTCGAGCAAAGGGGTGTGTTTGAACACTCGGAAGCCTTGGTTTTTTTAATGACCTGCTATTCCCGGATGGCTGCCCCTGCTCAGAGTTTTGTGAGCCAGTGTTCCCAGTGAGCTGTGATGCTGCTGGTGTTGTGCCTCTAGACCCAATGGAATCATAAGTTCTACAAGGGGTGTCAGATGCATAGGAATATGAGCTTGACCAGGCATCCATCACTCACAACTCGCGGTATTTGGCTTTGCTACACATCAGCACCATGAGCATGAGCATTAAGCACTGGGCACATTGGAGAGCCAACCTTGACATGCCAGGCGGACAAGTGGTATCGGATGCCCAGTGTGAGTTGTCTGCACTGTGGGAGGTTGGTGAGATATGATGGTTGAGAAGAACCTGCCCAGCCCCTGGTCATGCAATTTGAGCTAAGCCACTGGGCTAGCCCAATATGTACTGGACAAATCCTACTATACTGAGTCCTCCCGAAATAATGTGCATCCATCCAACAAGTTTGAGGGAAGGACTGGGATCACAACATCATTGCCCATATGCCTGGGTTGCACCTGCATATCCATGGCCCCACACATGGATCTTCCTGTCAGCCAATGGCCACTCCCCTGCAAGAAAGAAGAAAGAAAGAAAGAAAGAAAAAACTGCTGGGACCCCTGCTAACATTCAAGTTTCAGGCAAACCTTAATGAGCAACTGTGCCTAGGTACAACGTGTCTCGAAAAATATTCATGAGGCAGACATATGCGAAACCAATGGCATGTTTACAACCCCTATCACATACAGAATATCACAGCCGGACCCGTAGTTCCATTGCAAAGTTTCCGGCATGTTCACGAAATACACCAGGCATGGTGCTTGAATCAATTTTCACAAATCGCTGGCATGAGGAGCATGTCAGAGTAACAGATACGTCGGATACTTTCGTCCCGGCTGAGGCTGAATGCGACACCTGCCAATGCTGGGGACCATTTTGTGTTTCAGCACGGCTGCACAGGCAAGTCGAGTGGATGTCTGGTAACTTGTAACCCAAAGGCCGCACGTCCCATGGGGAGGGAATAAACACCCTTGCTGGCCGCTCGGCAGTGAACCATGCGAGAGTGCTGTCCGCATGCAAGCTTTGTGCTTCCAGCCAAGCCCGAACTGTGTATTCTGGCTGTTGTTCACGGACCACACACCGCTGTTGGGCCAGAATAGCCATGAAGCTAGCCCATTCATCTGCCTGGAAATGTTGCAACCCGAGGCAGAGAAAGATTTCAGAGAACTGCTGACTGGACAACACTCAGTTGGTGTGTCTAACTTAGGGCCACCAACATATGGTACTGACCTTTTGCATCGTTGTTCCAATTGTAGCGCAATCTGGTCCATCTTCATGTGCTGCTGCTTGCACAACACTACAGCTCGAGTGGAAACAAATATCATGTGGCAATTGTCCATCGCCTGCTTGGCTTTGGCAAACATCTATGAGCAAGGGCACATATTTCTCAGCAAACAATACAACTCGCCGGCGAGAAAGATAAACGGATAGAGAAAAGACACTGAATGAAAGAAAGCAGTCACCTCTTGTAACTCAGGGCTGCTACAGCCAGCTCCTCCACTATTGTCACCTACATTGGCTGTAATGAGGATGACCCAGGCATGTACTGGCGGGCTTTTTACTTGAAAGTAAGAATGTGACTATGTTTCTATGCATAATCTGTACTGTACCGGACTTTTGCAAAGCATGTGTCGGCATGCACAGAGCCGGTCTCGATAAAAACTGAGTCGCGCTAGCCATATGAGTGCACCAGAGTTATCAGTGTTGTTCAACTGGCCTGAGGCATCTCAAACCCACCTTGAATCCCTTGCGAGACAGGGTGTATACGAATTCATCATACCACTGTCTCGCAAGGAAGCACGCTGCGGGTGGATAAACCACAAGTAGCAGCATGGGGGTACTGGGAGGCTGACACGGCGCCATTGTGCCAACCTAGGAGGGGCGAATGATACGTGTGATGGATAAAAGGAAAAGGTCGGTTTACTGACCTGCGGAGAGGGACAAACGGGCAGCACGACTGGATCCGGCCGACCTGTGTCTGAATCCGGGCGCAGAGGCAGTGAAATTTCTACTACGACTTTTGCTATCTGTAAGTCAAAGCATACATTCAGTGAATACGGAGCTGAGACATAGCTGCCAGATGACCTTGTCTTGCATCCTTATGTCAGCGGCTCTGCTTTCCCGCTTTGGTCGCACAGTAGCAGGTGAGCCCCACGGGCAAGGTGAATACAACAGCCGTGTAGAGTTCACGAAGAAGAGATATCAGTTGGGACTATGCATCTGGCTTCCTGTCTGAACCTGAGAATCTGGCTATTACTCACATTATGGTCAATATTCGACATCATGCACTCAGCCCAAACCTGGACGTCGACTTGAAGTTGAATATCAAAGAGGGCGGCCAGATTCTTGGGTGCCGGTGTGTGATCAATATACACGACTGCTCCATGGTTTTGTCGAACAGTTGTGGACATATCTTTCAGAAGGGCTCGTAGTCCATTCGAGTGAAGAGATGTGGCTACCACCAACAGAAGATCAACGTGTGAGTCAATCTCCCTCAGCTCCTCCAGGTCCATTTCGTTATGATAGAACGTCAGAGGCTCTTCATTGAGTAGGATTTTAGGGGTCAGATACCCCACTGACCTAGGGCGTTTGCCCAAATGTGTTGCTTGTGTTACTTCAGGCAATTGTATCACCGAGGTACATCATTTGACAGACAAGGTCAACTATTAACTTACCTGCTGTAACACAATGAGGACATTTCACCAGCCCTGTCCTCTGCATCTCCTGGTCGAATGCGGCGACTGGCTCCGGTGCTTGTTTCATGCAGACTCGACATGTGAGCACATTATTGCTGCCATGTAGCTCCATTATTTTGTCAGCCAGCTCCGGAAAACTGCGGGTCTGTAGCCCATCAAAGTTCTGGGTGTAGCAGCGCTGCAAAGTACCATCGTTACCCAGTTGGTGGACTAATCGATGAAACGGTGTGATGGGAGCAGTGCGGGCCTGGACCCGCATTTCAGTCAACACCTGGTTGAAGATGGCCAGTTCCTCCATTCTGGTCAATGTAGACACATTGAATAAGTCTTTTCCCAGTAGGGTCGTATTGTTTTTCATGAAGCGACGGGAGTAAAGGCCATTGGGAGACCTGAAATCCTGGGGGTGTTTCAGCCGCACTGTCTGTTGGAACCACTGTTGTCAATGCTCACGGGGATCCCAGCTGCTGTTGAAACTCCTGCGCCACAAACAACCGTGATCTTATGAGCTGCTGAAAGCTGTTCACAAATGAACGCTTTTTCAGTCTCAAAGCAAATCGGTGAGATGGTGAAAAGCTGGTGGTCTGGCATGTGTGAGTGAGTGTGAAGGAGCTGCAGGGTTAATGGCTCAAAGATGAAAGGTCGGCACGTGATTGAACGATCTGGGAATACCCCTGCCCCGATGAATATATTACCCAGCTGCCACGCAATACTTACACAGAGAGTATTTATGTACCGAATTTTGACATGTTTGCACCACCATGGGTGCACTTCATGGATACGTGAATGATGTATATCAGGTGTAACAAAATCGTACAAGGTATCATTTTCCTTTCGTTTGGTGACTTGCTGTTATCCTGCCTTTACATTATGGATATTTATTGCAGTTAGAGCGTATCATGATGACACAACATTGCCCAACAGGGAAAACACCCCAGCATTCTGCTTAACATTTCGTGCTATTTGTAATTTGAAACGGTAAATAAATAAACGAAACCTATTGTATTATGAGGATTAGACAGTACTATTCTATGCATGTATGCGTCAATCGGCGGCGTGACGACGAACCGCGAACACACCATCAGCGCCGGTCCATCTTACGCATACGGCAGCAAAATTCGCTGTGCTCAGAAGCACGCGATTTGCTACCTATCATTCAAATACCGTCATGAGCGCTCGAGACCACGACTTTTTCGAGCTCGTTCGGGCTCGCTCCAGGCTCGTTCGGGCTCATTCGGGCTAGTTCAGGCTCGCTATCCGGGGGATGGCTTCCGGAGCTTGCACGTCTGCTGACTGATTCTGAGCGCTTATGAGCCCGAGCAAATTTGGCAGTGTACCCGCACAGACCTACCCCCCAGATCGTTGGATATGCCTGGAGCTCACCCACATGGTGGGGGTGCACACCGGACTGTGTCGCACCCACCGTCGCAAGCTGGACACTTTGGCATCTGTCAGCCTGGTCAATGCAACCTTGGACAAAGTCTGTCAGCACCAGTCTGGGACTCGTGGACAACCGCTGTCCGTGCTTGTCTTCCTTAACCATCCAGGCACAAGTTGGCGCCTATGGCTTTGTTTGAGACCCCCCCTGCCTTGCGGTGCACTGCGTGTACTGGGGATCTCTAGCCGCCCGTCTCATCGCAACAAGACCCTGTGTCTCCTGAAGTGCTCACTGGCAAGAAGCACGTGTGCGAGACGACACTTCTTTCTGCCGTCTCCGTCTTGCGGCAACCCTAACCACCTCCTAAGTATCAATCCTTTCAATTTGTTCCCCGCGATTCCATGCCCACAATGAGTACGATGGGTGCTCCTTCTCAGTTCGATGATACTTCTCAGACGTTCCTTCTGGCCGAGCCCACGTTCTTATTAGGCAAATTCAAGGTGACGCTGGACCAGATAACACCTCACCCTGACCAGCGGCTGCTTTCGGAAGATTGGGTGATCAAGCTCCACGCCAGGTTTGTGGAACTGGGAGTGGACAGAGCTGCGCACCCTGTCAAGGTCTTGTTGAAAGATCATCCTGGAGTGCTATTGAAGAACAGTCAACGATATGGCAGCATGAAATTTGTGCCGGAGCTGCCCAAAGGCATATCGTGTTTGGTCTACCATGGACAACACCGGCTTGCTGCATGTAGAAAGCTTGAGGACACTGAGGAGCATTGGTGGTATGCGGAGGTGTACAGTCCAGGTGAGATCGCGAGCTTTAGGGGAAGCAGGAATGAACCACCGTTTCGCACTAGATTTAGAGAAATTGCACCCAGCCGAGTTTCTGACGTTGATGCACTCCAGCAATGAGAGTGAATTCCGATACTCTGCGTCGGACGCTGATCGCTTCATCGCAATGTACCGGCTCCTTCGGTTGTATAAGCAGGGTCTGGTGAACAAGGACACGTACATGGCTAGTCAAATGCGGCTGGAACGACATGTCCCCAAGGATGGAATCAAGCAAGGACTGAAGAACCTCCTGCGATCCCCTGAACTGGCTGATAGTATATTCGGAATGCTGGAGTGTTCTCATCTACAGCCATGTTTCAACGCTGCCACTTGGGGCAAAAAGTTAGTGAAAGGCCGGTTTTATGCGGTGCGCAACTATTTGCTTCTTCCCGTCGTATTCTCCGTTGACCACCGTGGAAGGTATCGGTGGGCCTCATCACAGAAATGAAGGAGCAGTGCCGCTTGCTTCAAGGGGACTCCCAAGAATATCCGGTCGGGCCGTACAAGCTGTCTGCCCAATCCTGCAGTTGGAGGAGTCTCGAATCCGGTGTGAAGCGAAAAGACCATGCGTGGGCGGAGCTGAATGGCGGTGCACAGCAGGCACTGGAAAGAATAAGGTCGAGGCCTCCTACCTTCGTACACTTGATGAACCCCAAAGGCACAGACGGGTGGATGCTAGGAACAATGGTGCATGTTTTCCCTGCCTCGTCCAGCGTATGTATGTAGTTCGGCGCTGACGAAAGCCTCAAGGCCTGCCTCCCCTCTGTTCTCACATCAGATCTTGTTGGAGCAGCCTTGGGTGACATGTATCAACTTGGGCAGCATGTGAGTAGTTGGCATCCGACAATCTCCTTCAACGCTGACGGTTCCTGTACAGTTGATACACATGATTGCAGGTCCAGCATGCCTGGAGCGGTATACCTCGAACCAAGCTCATGAAGTAGAAGAGGATCATCCTCACGGCATCATACTTATGGTGCTTCAAGATCTGCTCCGAGGGAAACCTAATAGCAATTATCCCGTTAAGGTGAATCGCTATTCGCAGATTGAAACCGACTTCACGATGGATGGACATTTACGTTGACAGATTATCAACTTTATGTGGGTGTCCAGAGCTGTGTTGTTGGACGAGCTCAAGGTCCGGCGCGTAGCTCCGGCACCTGAAGTATTAGCCCGGGATTATCAAACATTGATTCATACCAGCCGGCCGTGGTGGGAGTTGCTGAGCTTGTTCAAACTCAGGAAGCTTGACCGAGGTCTTGGTTTGACTGTCCCAAAGCAATTCGTCGAAATCCGTGAACCGTCTAGGTCCATGAGCCCCAACGAGGATGCGCCCCCGTTGCAACAATCGTTGACGATCAATTTCCCATCACGACTCTCCCCCCGTTCCCGACACAAGGCTGCGCAGTCTAGCCATACCCCTGTGCCAACCCCTCGCCAGCAGCTCACCACTCCAACTCACGCAAACGCCTACTGCAACCCAAGTAGCGGCGGCGGCGGCACAAACGAACCCGAAGGGACCGAGGTTTCAGATGGCGAGTTGTCCGGGGGGTTGCCCCGCAAGCGACGTCGAGTGGAACAGAGCCATCCTGGGGGGGACCAATCCCCCGTGTATGCTCCTGATTCCCCTCCGTCGGCGAACATTTCACCTTTGGGCAACAGTTCAAACGCGACTACCGAGCAACGAAACACCTTTAGTCCAGACGGAGCTATTACTCAACTCAAGCAGTTGGAGGCTATAATTCCGGATCTGAAACCAGATGAGGCGTCGGCACTTGAAGGCCTCCTCGCACACGTCTCTTGTCTGCACACAACAAGCTGCATGGCCAGGGTTTTAGGCACTGTCAACGAGCATCTTCCGGTGAGTGGGTTTCTGTTTAAGAGTCACCTCTCAAAGCTCCTAGCTGTGCGTTGGTAGAATATATTGAAGCGGTCACTCAAAGCAAACTTGGTAAGAGAGGATCTACTACCACCGGCAAACATTTTGAGGGTGTGCACCCACACAGGTCGCAGAACTGTTTGACGGAGATAGCGATTAATTGTACGACCGAACGAGCCTCCAGGCACATCGAACTGTGAGCACGAACCAAATGTTACGAGGGCCCGCCCTTTTTATTCTCATTTGTTTTTCGCCCAGGCACAGACCCGGGTGTCGTGCAGATTCGTGTCACATCTATTGTGCTGCGCTCGTGCAAGATATTGGTTTCTGATTTCTCCAGATACTGATCTTACATAATAATCAGTCAAAGGCTGTCACATGATGTTTTCTGTTCCTGTGTGTTTCTGTTTGGTCCACATGACAATTCCCACACCCCTTCACCACCATGACCGATATGCCTCCCGCTGCTCATCCTGCCTCCTCGCCTAGACGTTCGCTCTCGTCGTTCAAGATGAATGGCTCTAGGTTTGAACAGGCTGCTCCGGAATCAACTGTCTTGAAATCGGAATCCGCAGTCTCTGTTCGATCTGGTCGTGAGTAGTGGCCCCTTACTATGTAACTCGGAATCACTGAGAGCTGGCTCGAAGAATATGTGCGCGTTCTGGATTGTTTCGTACTAGCGCTCAATGGGAAAGCAGTGTCAATTGATGAATTGCGGATCGCAAGCCAGGACTGGAACAGCTTGACTGCAGTGGGAGCTGTGGCCTCGCTCGTCGGCCCCGGGAGTTTGTTCGCTCAATGTGGATGGCTTCATCGAGTGCCTTGGCTCTGGCTTGTCCTACCAAAGGTGGATGAGATCGTGATTAAGGCAGACAGTAGATTCTGGGGCGGGTGCGTGTTAATTCTTGCTTCTTTCGTGTGGATTCGTGCCCTGCGTTGTGTGACGTGTCAACCTCTGGAGCCCAGTGTGTCACTTCACTGAGGTTATCTACCCCGTTCTTGTCTGGTCTTCTGGAGCCCAAGTCTGTAGTTTACTGACGAGATCTCCATCCGCGCTTTGGCCGGCAAACAGCGAGCCACGAGTTTGGCTGAAAACACCTTTGGGTGAATACGCTATCTTATCTCCACATAAGCGGTTCACCAGGCAATGGAGCGACTCCATAGCTGGGTTTGGCCCGCAAGCCTCGACTTGCGTGTTTCGGCGGTGGCCAGCAGATGGTCCTCGCCCTAGCTGGTGGCCAGAGGCCTCCGATGAGCAGTGGCCGGTATCAGACGAAGCCACAGGTTCCGCGAAACGAGCCGCTCCGCCACCGGAGACCCGGCTGGAGGCGCTCTCGCTGAGCGAGCCTTCTAAACGAGCACGGCGGATGTCGGATCCTGGAATGCAGGCCAAACCTCAGGACTCCCAAGGCCGCGACCAAGACCAACAGAAAAGCCGTGGACAGAGCGCAAGACAGGTTACGGCTAAGGTCGCTCTGCAACCCTGGGATCCTCGCACTGCTGTAGCCAGCGGCCCGGGCAAAAACACAGAGCGTGGCAGTTGAAGTGAGTGAAACCCGATCATATTAAATGCCTTTCTAACAAATGTGCGTAGTCAGGTATCCTTGCTCCTGGGTCATGCGGGCCGTTTCATTCGTACGCTGCCAGGCGGGTACTGTTCTCCTCCATCGCTTCGTTTTTCTTTTCTCTCATGTTCGGTTTCCTCCCTCCGTCTTTTTCTTTTTCTTTTACCTTCTTTTGACTCCGTTGTTCTCGCATCGTGTTCTGGATCATCCTGTTTGTACTCTCCTGGACCCAGTCTGTTGTTCATTTAGAGCCCGCCGCCATGCCGTTATGTCCCCCTCTCCCCATTCCACCCACGGTTTCCACCATGTGCCAGAAATGTACCGGTAGTCCAAGAATTTATCACGTCCGAATATCTGCGATGCTCGTCTCGCTCGGGTTGCAGCCGATACCGGGCATACAACAATTGACTGCTGTGCAAGTCTGACGCTGTCCTAACCATCCGCATACTTCCATTGGTCAATCTGGCACTGGTCTGTCATGACACCTCCATGGTTAAACTGGATATCACTCCCAGGCTAGGCTGTTGACACGGGCAAGTTTGAAAGTATTAAGAGATGGCTATGAGGATCGTCACATCAGGGGAAAATAAGACCGCTCACCTCTCTTCATCGCGTTGTGACCAGGACAAGTTGGATGTCTTAACACAACACTTCGCCCTGTTTAGTTGGGGAGTCAAGCCTTGATCAAACCATGACTAGCCTACCGCCGGTCAACGGGATTAGCTCTCGACCGGCACCCGGCTCGGGGCGGGAATTGGGCGTGATTAACACCTAATCAGGCTCGGTCAAGCCCTTATTCGGGTGCCGGTCAATCTCCAATGCGTACATCACCAATAGTTGTCGACTATGGTGCGATTCATAGGATGGCATATACATGTTGAATTAGATACATATCGTCTTCTTGTTAATCCTGCCACCAGAATCGTAACACTTGCACTAAATGCGAGGTCGTTGTATACGCGCTATTTGGATCTGCCGGTGTATGAACGTCAGCGCGGGAGATACGTTCATTTAAACCGGCGGACTCGCCCCCCTATCTTGCTCTCATTGTCTACCGTCCTTCCGGTTCACTGTCGTCGGCCACCTCGAGTGCTATCGCAACCACACCAGACCAGACGAGTCGTGACCCGAGACGAAATGTAGCTTCTCGCCTACTCGAGCACCCTGCGTTCCCACAGCGATGCGCTGGAGGCTCTCGCGCGTAGAGCTTGCCTAGCGTCGAACTCAGGCCTATTTCCTTCTCAGCCAAGTGTCAGTCGGAATGTATGAGCCCAACCCGGGTGCTCACACCTGGTTCCAGACTATGCCACCTCTGCTTATCCCACGTGCTCGCAGACCGTTCGCAACGTGAGCATGACGTCGGATACTTTCCGGCCTTCAAGTTCAAATCGCCTGTCCGCACCAAACTTCCAAGCTGGTGAGTCGTCTTGTTGCAAGGGAGTCTGCGCCGACCTAGGCGCACCATTGTGGGTCAGTACAGTTGCACTAGCTTGTACGCTTACGTTACAAGTGGTTTGAGGCAACACGATATGATCTTGAAAGCTTGGGACGTATTTGACGTGGGGAGAATCGATCTTTGATGGCGAAATAGCCAAGCGCAGAGAAATAGTTAGCAAAAATAAATGTTACAGGGTGAAAGAGACGGTACACTTACCTTAGAATCATCTTGCACGCTGGGATTCTACGGGGGTGCGGTTGGTGGTGGCGGTGGCGGTGGCGGCGAGCACGAAATTAAACTGCCAAGCCCCGCAAGTTCCAATGTCGGCGCTTAAACAATCAGCTGTGTGCCTGGGTGCTTCCGTTTCGTTGCAAGCACGGTTAGTGGCCCAAACCACCAAAATTTACCAATCCGGGGTTGATCCGGGGTGAACTCCTGTGCTCTGCACGCCACGTGAGCAAGCGCACGTGACAAGTCGTGCCACCAACTGCGCCGACATGACCGGCGAACTCAGTCAGTATTTTTTCATTCGACGGCTAAATCATTGACTTCCATTCCTCTGCAGGCAACGCGGCGCCCCCAGCAAAAGTTCGCACAGGAAATGTGAGTATTAATCATACCTGTGTCCGCGTAAAATGTATAATCGACATGGTTTTAGCACTGCACGATTTGCGACGATGGAGGACATTTGGTCATATGCGGCCTCTGTAGTGCCCCGTACTGCTACAACGTGCGCGAGGCTCTCTCGGACGATCCACAAACCCACGATGACACACTTTCGAGCGGGGCTTGTCTCACGCTTCCCAAGCGTTGCGCCGAAGACAAAGGCTGGGTTTTCCCCTGCCCGACTTGTCTATCTTATCGTCCAGGAATAGCCTTGGAGGTGAGCTGATTTGTTCATTTCTACACGAGGAACAAGTAGTCAGTCGACGAGCAGTACACGATCAACCGCGGTAGTCGTTCTACCCAAAGGATGGCGGCGACTCACGACGTCGTAATTGTCCTTTCGTATCTGGCGACGCTGCAGAACCGAGCTTTTGTGATACTCAACCTCCTGAGGTCTCTTCTGGGTGCTTTCGAGCTTAATGTGCGTGAGCAGACTCTTCCTTGGCGAACCATTTGCTCGACTGATCCATTATTAGGTTTCATCCTACACCTTGAGATGCGATGAAGTAATGGCGGAGGAAGATGTGGAACTGCTGGAAAGGTAAGCGGGTCTCGCGAAGCAACCAGAACTCTCATTCACACAGGTTAGCCACGACTCTGCTTTCCACTTCGTTTTTCTCTTCATGACCGAGAGCGACCCCCGTGGCGGTTGGTGGTGGGAAGACGGGTCACGAATTGAAGAATCGGTGTGGTTGCAGGAAGTGACCGGGATTTACTCCAAGATCGCTGCGAAAGCCGTCACCTCGCGGATATTTGGGGTCTGCTGCGGTATGAACTTGACGGCCCCGGGTGCCGTGCAACATATTTTGGATGGACTACAGGGGTGAGCAGCACCGTCCTGTCAAACACTGTGTTTCCGTTAATAGATTCAATGCCGAAAGCACCGCGTGGGGCTCGATCGTGCTGCCGGCAGCGCCCGCAGTTAACAGCGAAGACTACTCTTTCATCTTCCCCGAAATCTTCGTCAAGTTCTATTACAACTCCCTCCCACTGAAGACAAGCCTGCTCGGCGTATGGTCTAAGTCCAGCCAGGTTCGAGAACACACTAGCTTGGTTGTAATCGAACATCCCGGCGATCAACAAACCCGAACCATCAACAAATACACGTACGCTCCACTTTCCTCTCGCCCCTGGGGGTTGGACCTTCCAGTTGCTCGGTCGTTTTGCATGTGCTGCCCACGCGACAGCGATGTTTGTTGGAAGCGGATCAGCCATCAGACGCCCAAAATTGGCAAGCAGTCCAAACGCCCAGAGTTCGGTGAGCATTTCGTGGTCATGCAGTCGAGTTGCAAGCACACGCGTCTCTACCTTGCCGTGTTTCACGGAGGGTTCGACACTTTGGACATTGGCGGGACGACTATTGTACGTCAGGAATTCGACCTGTCACTGGGAGCATTCCCGTTGGATATGAGCAGTCGTGTTTGCAAGCAGGTTGTTCCAGTGAGTGTACTGCCTGTCGGAAGTCGTACCGTTCCGCTGAAGGTCACACGTTGTCCTTGCCTTGCGTCCTCAGTCAAAGACGAATCGCCCTGACACCAAACGCTCGCTCCAACACTCTTCCCCCTGGACCGAATCGGGGAAAGCAGCCTTGAGAGCAGAGCAAAACACTGCAACCTCGATGGAGATCTGCGTCTGAGGGTGTTTGCAAGCCTCTGGCTTTCCCTGGAGTTGCCGTGTTGCCGTGGGATGATTATCATTGTTTCCGAAATAGCCGGCGGACCATTAGGTTTTGTATTTCTTTTACGCGAATGAGGACAACCGACTTGAATCGTCCGCAAAATGATAATGGGTAGTCAGCGCTGGGGCCTCTAGCAGCCGAAGTACGTGCAAAGACAAGCGGGGAAACTTCGACACGCGAAACACGGGTTGGATGGAGGCGCGACAAACTCTCATGCTTCATGCGTCAGATACGCAACCAAATTCGCACGCATCATCTCCTCCGGCTTGCTCACCATCATCTTGGACGTTGGGGCTCAGGTGCTGATTTTTGTTTTTATTTTTATCGCTTAATACCCCAATATATGCCTTTTGAATCCAACACGACAGATGCTGAACTGATTAGCTCTCACCAAAAGCGACACTCAGTAGGCGTTCTCAATTCATGGTTTGGGCCAGATTTTCGTGAGATTGCAATGGTTGAAACCTTGTCTGGCGATAAGGTTTGAAGAGATCGCGTGGTTCCAGCACCCCGAGGGAGCGGAATTTGTAGGCGCTTAACAAAATATTCATGAATGCCAAAACCAGAGCGTGATTTTACAGATCAACCGCCCGAGGTTAATTTTCCTCGGTTTGCAGGCCAGGGTTGGCGCAGAAACAGCAAATAAATTCAAATGGCCGATGTAACCTTATAAGCATGTGACTCGGGAACTGTGCCAGGTCCGTTCTCTAAATGCATGTGATTTCTTCCGTGTACTATGTCCGAAACAAGAAATCGCCCAGTGTGCACGTAAATAGAAAAGACAAAAAAGAAAACGGAACGTGAAGACGACAAAAACAAAAACAAAAACAACAAAAACAACAAAAACAACAAAAACAACAACATGGGGCCAAACGGCAGATAAATGGAAAACGCTACGGCATGAAATACGGTATCTTAGCCGCCCACAAACCTGCACACCCGTGAAGTGTCCCAGGCAGGACATCTTGGCGCATCTTCCACCAGTGTCTACAGGATGTGCAGATAGCGTAGATGGTCACATCGCGCAAGGGCATTCCGTCTTTGCCGTTGTGTTTCACCTGCCAGATCTTCCTTCTTGGATGTGCAGCGCTGGGGTGGGCCGGTGGTAGGGTGCAAGGGCAAACAGTGAGCAGGTTGGGAAGCTCCTTGCCCAGTGGTCGTGTTTGGAAGGGCGAGAACCGGAAGGTGACGGGATCAGACCCCTGCGTGAACGAAATGAGGTCTGTGTGCGTGCATGCTAAGCTGTCGCGGAGCCAAACGTCAAGCAATGAAGAGGCAGACCACTTCTCGTAGCCGAGTAATATGATCGAGGCTTGGGAGATCATGTTGAGCAAGTATGCAGGACACAAGCGCGTATTCATGGTGCCGGCCAGATGGTGCAGCAGGCCGGTCCTGTTCAGCATCGATGAGAATAAACACAGGTTCAAAGTCGAAAGAAAGGGTTGACTGTATACCTGTCGATCCAATTCTGTATCTGTGTGACGTTCTCGACAATGTCGTACACATGCCCGCATGTCAGCATGAAACCGCACGTCGATTTTGCGGGCCTCAGCAGATGACCCGCAGTATTGAGCGTGACATCCAAAAACTACGAATCGCACTCAGCGAGAAGAAACGATGAAAGACCGTGCCTCTTACCTCTGGAGGGGAGAGCTCCCTCCGGTCTGCCACTTGGAAACGTTTCCGCCCAGAGGTCCCGTGAGTCAAATGAATAACCATGACATTATACTCTCCAGGCTTCCATATACTATTGAATGGTTCGAGGTGGATATATGCGTGATAAAGGAGAAGAAAAAAGTTCGTCTTGGTTAGACTGTCTGAACGGTTGAAGAAGCACGACAGCGACTTACCCTGGAGCGTCAATCACTGTTGTGGGCTCCAGCGATTGCAGCCGCACAGGCACGCACAAACACTGGGAATCGTGTCACTCGACATCGTGTGGAAACAAGAGCGACACTCACCTGCCACCCCTTCATCTGCCAAGCAGCAGTGACGTTCCCGATTATGTGTTGCGCCAACGGCCAAAACTGCGCGAGGTAGTAAACCAAGCAGATCAGTCCCGGCCTAATCACAGGACGTTCGAAATGCTCTGGAATGCACCTGACATGGTGCTGGCATCGATGTCAGTTTGTGAAATGGCTCATGAAACAAACGTTACTCACCGGATAAACAGTGCTCGGGCAATCGTGGCATTCGAAACAACGGAATGAAGCGTGAAGGTCGGGTACGGACGTGGAACATCCGTCTGACCGAAACACGTCTAGCGTGAGGCACATGCCTTGTAGGACGGCACCAGCAGCCTCGAAACAATAGTGCAACCCACAGGCCACGCACCTGACGAGCCGATCCGCCTCGTGCATGTGGCATTGACAACAGTACGGGACCTCCAGGAAAGGGGATATGGTGGTTTCGGCGGGTTCCAGTATCTTTTCGGAAAGCTGGAAACGTGCGATAAGAAACGGACAATTCGCACGAGGTTCCTGTGCTTACCTCAATCCACACATCGCTGGCGTCCTCCGGCTCATTCTTGAACCACAGGGTTAGCAAACCGCGCATAAGTTTCGGTAAAACGTACCGAATCCATAGCATGCAGTATAGCATGGGAACATTCCTGAACGTCCAGCATGAGATGGTAGTCGATGTGTTGACGACAAGCGGTCAACGACTTGCTGGACGTATCGGCTTGATCGATGTAGACGACGGCGCCCTCGTTCTCGTGAATCCTCAAGGCGAGATCTTTGACCAGCTGGCCGATGTCGTTTCGCAAAGTCGTGCCTACTATAAGAAGGGTATCGCAATCTTCTGCGTCGTGTAGAAGCCGCGTGTGCATATAGTCTAAACAAAAATTAGTATCGAGCCGTCCATCCAGAACGGTACAATGCGCGAGACGCCGCAGCGTGGTCCGCGGCCGGGAGCCGCTCGCCACCTCCGCAGCCCCTAATGTGGGAGGGTATAGCATTATTCGAGCGTAATAGCTAGCAACAGGAAACTACTTACGCTGACCAGAACAAGAGGGGCACAACGGTTGTTCGAGGTTTAAATACGCCCCGTCGTACTGTTGTGTGTCGTCACCGCAAATGTCCGGACATCCAGTGTTCGGGCAAGACAAGTTTCGGTTGTCTCCATGAAGCATATACACGCGGTCGGCCAAATCGGGGCGGTCGCGGGTCTCCAAGCCGTCGAAGTTTCTAGTGAAGCATTTGGACACTCGCTTTTCGGACATCGCGCGGTGGAGAAACCGGTGAAATGTCGACAACGGCGCTTGCCGTGCCGTGATCCGGAGCTCCGTCATAAGGCGGTCGAGGAACCGCGAGTTCCGTTCGTCCAGCGTGTGGTAGAAACCAAGCAGCGCCGACCCCTTGACTTGCCGTTGCCCACGGCTGGCGGGAACTAGCACTCGATTCCAAAGCCCGTCTTTGGAACGGAAATCCTGTATAGACAGGTAGTATTACGGTAACCGGTTCGTTATTTCCGTAAGGCTGGAAAGAAGAAAAGAATGACGTAATACGCACCGGGATACCAGAAGCAACCGAAATCCCTCCGCCACAAATGACAATCATTTTCCCCTTCGCCGCAAGTCCGTCAATAACTCGAGAGCCTTGGGTTAACCCTTGCTTTTCGGAGAGGGACTTGAAGACTTTCGGCTCTGGTAGTTTAGGGAGCGTCGACGCCATTTTTTCTGGTGCAATTGCAAAGCGAGGCGAGTCAGAACCGGTGGAAAAGATGAATAAAAAGACAGGAAGAAATAGATCAACGGAAAACAAACGTGCGAAACTACACTGCGGAAAACAGCATCAATGACGGGCTACTCACGGAAAGGGTAAGGCGAAAAACTCACCGAGTACGAACCGCCCAATGCGTCGATCCCTGCGGCACGTGATCCGTCGGCCACGTTTCATTTTTGTTCGCGCCACCGGTGACGTCTTCTCCCCTGCCTTCGCCGCGAAATGGCTCTGGAACCCGACCCGACCACATATTTGGCCTTCCTGCGACAACACGATTCGACATTCCAGCCGGAAAGCAAGATTAAGTTGGCCGCCGAACGGGGCACACGGAAAAGCAAAAATGCTCGTGAGTTCCTCAATTTGATCTACAACTTTTGACTCCCCTCTCGTACGTCGTTCCTGACGAGACGTGAACGCAGGACAAGTACGCGCCCTCCACGATTTCTCGGCCTGGGACAGGGACCAGCCGATCGCGCTCACGCCTTTCATTCTCAAGCAGAAACTCAAAACGTTGACGATCTATGCGTCCGTCGCATCTCTGCGTGGACCGACGAAATACTTAGTAGCCCACGGCGAGTGGGGGACTAGTTACGGTCGCATGGAGCAGACGCCCTTGCGGCTCAAAGGCGTTACTGATATTTGCATTGACAGTTACGAGGGATTTCGTAACGGGTAAGCTTGCTTGTCTATTCCACAAGTACGCGATTCACGTTTTGTCCGCAGAGCAAAATGGCTGTGCTTGCACACGCCGAGATTCAAATATTTTCTATTACAGCCCGCAGTCGCCCAAACCGATCTGTGGAACGGAGTTATCCCGGTTTGGGAAGCCACCTTGGACGGACCCATCGTCAACCTCGCCTACGAGGACGTCGATTGTAACAAACCGCGGCCACAAGGCTGGTTAGGGCTGCGCAGCTGGAAGTCGTGGAGGGAGTGGTGCAAGGATACGGATGGTCGGACGGTCATCCCGGGGAACGAGGGGCGGCGCGCAACCGACCTCGACGACGACGTCGACTCTGAGGACGAGTCCAACTCCGAGTCAGAACACGAGTACGAGGAAACGGACGAGTACGCAAGCGAACGTAGCGAAGATGATGCATCCGGGCAATCATTCGACGAGCCCAGGCGAAGGAGCACGCGCGGGAACCTTATCCGCCACCCCAAGATCACCGAAACGAGCACCAGTCGCTGTGACGAGCACAAGGTTGCCAGCAACCCCAAGAGAAAGCGCTCCGCTGGAAAACGGCAAGAGCCCGATGAGTCGGGTGTCCCGGAGGCGGTCATGAGTGGTACGGCGCACGTGGAGACGAACGAGAAGGTCGAGGGTGGACCGTGCAGGGCGGGCCAGGTCGGGTCAACCGCGCAGGCGGAAGTACAGCCATCAACGAGCGACCATGATGATGCGGCCGCTGGCCAACCAAAGCGCGCGCGGTTGACGATGACCGAGATGATGAACGCAGCCCCGTCCCCACCGCTGGAGCCGGCGGGTACTTTCGAGATCACCGTAAGTGCTCGATTCTGTGGATACAGCGTATGCTTCTGACATCTTTCCCTCCGGTGTCGATACATCGATTTAGGCTCCTGCGCCAGTGCTGCCGGCCGATCAGCCAGAATCGCTGCCTCAGCCGCGGTTCGAGCAAAACGCTCCCGCGCTCTATTTGCCGGGGCTTCACACCCTGGTGAGGCCCGCTGGCTCGACGGTAGGTCCCAGTTAAATCAGCTCACAACCAACGCTAACGATGGACAGGACTCGTTTATCGCTCCAACCGCCACGACCATCACCCCGTTTAATCCACTGCCCCCTCCGGCTGTTTCGGTCAAGTCGTTGTCGGAAAACCTGGCCGACATGGCGCAGAACAATGGTGCGCCTGGTACCGAGCTGCAAATACTTGCGCAGCTGTTCAGCCAACCGAACAGCACGATCCTGTCGCAACCAATGCGACCTCGGACACCGCCGGCCAGCCAAAGCACCTCGGCTGACAGTTTGGATCCGCCGCCCTTGGACGAGGAAGGTAAGTATGTGCTCAACTTTATCATTCGCCCGCTAAGTTTACACGACAGAGCTCGAGGCTCCCGACGGCAATTGGTTCGCCAGCCAAGAATATGCCTCGAGCTTCAACCTCGATCTGAACCATTTGTTTGCCAACGATACGGCCGAAACCCCCATTTTGTCGTCCCCAGTTCACGTTCAACTGCCGGAAGACATGTACTGGGACTATGGTCTGCGTCCGGACGTTCAATTGTCCCCGCCTCACTTGTCTAATGAATAACCGGTTAATATATTTAACACTCCATTGATCTCATTTAGTGGGCGAACAGTCCTTGTGAGAGTCGGCTTCGTTTCTTATGACTAACCCTTTCAGTTACGAAGGATTAATATCCCGGCGCACGCGAACAAGTCGCAGTCAACAAAGGACCTCGCCGACATCCCTGGGCGGCAATTACGTCACCATCCGAAACCTCCGTCCCAACACCTCTAATCCGTTGTCGTACCTGTACAACCATCGTTTCGATCGAGGGTACGGTCACGTGTCAGGAACAGGGTTTCGGACCCTGTCCTTGTATATATACCCGTCAGTCCTTCTCATTCCTCTCATTCCCGCCCTCCACCGTCCCTCTGACTTGACCGCGGTTCATCTGAGGTGCAAGGCGTACGCCTTTGCTGTCGCTCCCGCGCGCAACACCCTAGACGCCGCGGAAAAGCGCAGATGTTCGGTTTTCCTCTTTGACGTCACCGGTGCAAGGCGCACGCCTTTGTCGATGCTCCCGCGCGCAACGCCGGCGATGTCTTATCACGTCATTCCCTCGTCTGTCTACTATAATTCCTTGACCGCGGGTTTCTCAGAGGTGCAAGGCGTACGCCTTTGCTGTCGCTCCCGCGCGCAACACCTTGGACGCCGCGTAAAAGCTCGAACGTTCATTTGTGACTCCTTCCGTTTGACGTCAACGGCGCAAGGCGCACGCCTTTGGCGATGCTCCCGCACCCAACGCCCGCGCACTCCTATCGATATCTTTGCCATCTTCATTCGCTCCCGTTCCCTGCCCGTGCTTTCCGAGGTGCAAGGCGTACGCCTTTGCTGTCGCTCCCGCGCGCAACACCTTGGATACCGTGTCCTAAACTCGGTCATGCTCGGCTGCCGGCCTCGGATCCCCATCGACCCCGCATCGTCGTTCCCTCGGTTTCACGTCGTAAGCGAAAGGATTATGCTCCCGCACGCGACGCCCGATATATGTCGTCGACTTACAGTATTTTTGCTGGATGATGTATATACCATTCATGTAATTTCCATATAATACAATACCATTATGAGCGTACCACTCGACCGACTTGAAGCCTTATGCGCGCGATTCATCTCTTCAATCTCAACATACTTTTCCACGGTCCTGGGGAATGCTTTCGGTGCCGTTTATGGCTCTGCTTAAACCGTTGAGAACTTTTCTTCATAGAATTCGCGCAACTCTGATGCCACGTGGTATCACCCTACTGATCCGCGGAAGTCCGATGGAAGCAACACCATTTAAATTCGCGCGCGTGTCTTTCCTTGCGTTTGCCGACCCTCGATAGCCACCCTCCAGCCGTGCTAATCTTTTCTCTAATCTTCTCACTATGACCCGCACCCAGTCGACATTCAAGAAACCTCCAGGCGGAAAAGCTCTCCGCAAACATCGTAAGTGCGCCGTCTCGGTAGGTTACCCTCGCTGACACCCAATATCCTGCAGCTACGTTTAACCGAAAGGTGCAAGGCGAAAGTGTGCCCCAGGAGGAGTCGGATGGTCGTTTGCCCGATGAATATACCAATGCTCCCGGGTCAACTGCTACCTCGGACTTCTCGCAGCATGAGGTCGTTTGTCCTGACGACCTGAAACATGCCTGTGAGACTGAACCGGACCGAACTGGTTACCAGGTATGAGACCGTCGCATTTTACAACCACGTGTGTACTTAAGTTTGTATGCCATGTCTCGCAGTGAGGATATGTCCCTGCCGTGTGATCTCACGGCCATTAACAGCAGTGTCTCACCATGCCCGTCGTGGATTTCTCATTCTACTATCTACATGAAGAAGTCGCCGCTAGTACATAGTTATTGCGTAAATGTATATTTTGCCACGCTAACACTGCTCCGTTGCGGCACTTAAACAAAAACCAAACCGGCAGCGGGCGGTGATCGGTTTCATGGACGAAATGGCGTCAATCGTATGCTGGCGAAACAGCTACCATCCTGTTGGTTTGCGACAATCACATGTGAACAACCGACGTTTGACACCGACCATTGCTGTAAAATCCGGCTGACGGTCTTGTGATGCACGTGCCCGGAACCCTTCAAATAACCAAACATAGGGTACGTGTTTGAATTCCCCGCTCTTTAACAACCGCACCCATCTTTCCCCTCAGCCCGACATGCAGACTTCCTTGACCGAGTTCGAGTCCGCATTTCAGCTCCTTGGTGTTCTCAGGAGTAAGGTCAGCAGCGGTCAGCCGGTCGGTTCGGAATGGTAAGCATATCGGAAACATGTAGCTCGGGCTCACCTTCGAGCAGGGCGCGGAGCAATCTACCGGGCGTATTAACACCCATTTTGTCTTTGCTGTCCGAGCTCACAGAAACCCATGTTGTGTTGAACGTGCTCCCCAAAAACGGGTCCAACGGGGAAATTGTGCATCACACGTAAGTAGTGCAACCCTGGCACAATAACCTCTCTGACGCTAGCTGTTGCACCCAGATATGCGAGTTGCGATATGACGGGATTTTTACAAAGTGAAGAGGGAAAGACAACTATAAGCTCGATTCAACGTTGGGTCTCATTGTCCCAGAGTAAGTCCGCGTCCATTTCGCCTAGTCGTATGATTATTGATGTGAGCAGAGCCCGTACCGCTCGAAACTCGGACTTTCTCAAAAACTGGCGCTGGGGAACTCTTTGCGTGTGACGTGGTTCCGCTCGTAGAGGCCATGGCGGCACACTACTTGCCTGAGCTCCGTGACGCCCTCGTTAACGTTCAAGAGTATGAGGAGCTGGGTCCGCCACAGGTAATCTCTATTCACGCTCATGTCGTAACGGGTCTTGCTGAACCTGGCTGTGGCTCTGTCCTCAGGCAGACCAGAACATCGTCTTGAGGTGGAAATCGGGCGTTGTGGGCGACACCCCGCTTCTTCCATGCGCCCCCCTGGATTCGCACTCCGAGCGGGCCTGGATTCTAAATGAACTGCCGGAACAATTCGTGCAGATTGCATCTAACTCCCACGCGTTCTCATCCCCCGGCTTTCTCCTATATTGGTTGAATACCCAACCATTTTTGGACCCGCTCACTGGCCTTCAACTAGGCGGCCCCCACGGCGCTGCGTTTGGCATCAAGTTGATAGCGCGCATGCTCATTGCT
>WSTK01000397.1:0-30112 GCA_019616945.1 Ceratobasidium sp. 414
CCCAGCTCCGCGTCTGGATCGAGCTAAACCTCGTATATTCGGGCGTGTCGACTACAAAACTCGTAAGCGACTCGTAACAACCTGTACCCATTTGACTCACAATCTGGCGCAACACCACAGCGGTTATTGAGCGTTACTTGTCGTCCAGCCTTGATAGCCTTGTTATACCACTCGGCAGCAAACTCGAGTGTCCTGTTTGGACCGCCGATATCGCACCACTGACATGTTGTTAGACTAAATCGGCAGGGATATGATTTACGATGATACTGACCATGATCTCGGTCTCGTACTCTTCCGCCAAGATCCGCATATGCTCCAGCTGGATATCTTTCAGATAGTCCTTGCCCTCCAGTCTACCGGTATAAGGCTCAATAATTGAATGGTTGAAAGCCCCTCTTGCCAAGTGTCCTGGCCAGTTACCAAACCCGTATGGACCAGCGTCAGGGTTGAACCTGCCAATATCGTTGGTTGATCGGACGCGAATCAATAAATGATGATACACGCACCACTCTGGCATGCTGTAATACGTTCCTTTCCGCATACTCGGATGTCTCTCGCGCGCAGCTTGCATGAGCTCGCCGATAAAGTCGCGTTTGGGGCCAAGGTGGACGCTACTCCTGTGTGTACTGTCGTGCGTATTGAAAAGCGAGAAACCGTCATGATGTTTCTATATCCGGTACGAGGTTTAGGCCCGTAATGCGTCTGAGGAGCGTAGATTTGACTCACGGTCACGAGCACAAAGTATTTGGCGCCTGCTGTGGCGAATAGGTCTACCCATTCTGCAGCGTCAAACCTAGCACCGTTGAATTCAGGGATAAAGCGGTCGTATAGTTTGTCCTGCGGTGTTTCAGCTCAGCGTGAGCGTTTTTGAACTTATACGAATAGTCGGGCGTACTTCGCCATATGTGTCGCGGTGGTGGTTCCAAAGGATGTTGGAAGGTTGGGCTGGATTGTGGAGCCACCAGCTAGAATGTAGGTGAGCGAGGGTTTTATGGTTGGAAGACGAGGTATGACCCACTTGTACCATTCCTCGTAGTATCCCTTTGGTACCTAAATGAGAGGGTAAACCTTCTCAGTTTTATCTTGACCAAATTTACTGGTACTTACCCATCCTGGCACAGAGAAAATTCCCCAGTGAATGCTACACATGATAAATGAAATAGATAATGGGAATAAATATCATATACTTACAAAATGCCAAACTTGGCGTTGTTCCACTGCATCTCGGTGCATCAGTGAACTGACATAATATACTCATCGGAAAAATCTCACCCAGCGCGGCGTCTCATGCCTCTCCAGGCTCTCCCGTGTAGCATCCCATGCATCTCCTTCCCCTGAGCTCGAGTAGGACAAATCAAGATCCCAACCTGCCGATTTGACCACAGGCGTATTGCTGGAGGTCGACACGACTAGTACTTCAACTTCGACCTCGACCTCCCGCTCCGAGGCGCTAAAGATATCCAAGATCGATTTTGGAATTCCAAATACGTCAAGAGTCGCCTCGACCCACGTCCCATGTCCTCCGGACGTCTTTTCAAGGGCTACTCCCACATCGACTCGCACATCATCGCCTGGCATTAACCGGAACACCCTCCCAGGGGAGGTTGTTCGAACTCCGTGACCACGGACAGCGCGAATGAGGACCTCGTGTGGACCAGATAGCACCGAGCTTGTATAATGTTCGTATTCATATGCCTGGTGGTTGAGACGAGTCGACGACCAAAAATGTTGGTCGCCATCTGGAGCCGGTCGATGAGGTGACCTGTGCCCGGGTACATGAGAAATACCCCCGTGAGGCGAGGCAAATCGATAGGTAGGCAAGTCCAGAGCCCGGATGTTCGCGAGTGTGACTTGGACCACCGAGTCTCCGTCGTCGGTTTTGAGCGTTGTTAGGCGAACGTTTTTAACGCTAATGGCGGGCGATGACTGTGCGACGCCATAAGTGGGAGCATAGGCGGGAACTAGTGTTGTAGCAAAGATGTGGAGTCGGTTACCATTCGCACGAGGGGGGAAACGGATGGTCTTGAGTGGAGAAAACGATGAGACGGTGGTGGACCAGTGGTGCAGTTGGGTAATGTTGTAGTTTCGACCGTTTGGGGTGTTGTGATATGGCCTAAAGACGCGAAATATAAGCTTGGGGAACGAAAAGGCATATGGGATCAATACGTTTTTATTGGGCCAGAGTTCAACCAATGCAGATTCCACCAGTTCTTGACGGATACTGCGAAGCACGACGCGTGAGATCGAATATACTCTGACTGGGAAAATGACGTACGCTCGACCACCTGCTTGCTGGCGTCTCCGAATTCAAACTCAAACTGCGCGCCATTCTCTCCTGTGGGATAGTTAGTTGGGTATCGGAAACGGAATTTTAACTAACCGTCAATCCAGTCCCCCGCATACAGAACATGGAACTCTCGAATGAAACTAGCGTCGACCGTGAGGACCTGCCGGTCCGAGATGAAGTTATCTGGTCGGCCGTTGCCCCACTTTGGCAAAACAAACTTGAAAGGCTGGTTAGAAGATTGAAAGATGCGGCATAAATTGGTCATACCTGAATGTTTTCGTTCACGAGCTGCCCTGTAGGGAGATGTCCGACAGGATATCCCGCTCCGTTTCCGTCAAAGTCTTCGGTTGCAACATTATCGTACAGGTGAGAAACGGGGAGCTGGATCGAGCGATACTCATAATCCTGTTGGACCTTGGCCAAGATGATCCCAGGAATGAGTGCTAGTACTAAGATAGAAGGCAGAGCTCGAGGTAGGTAGCTCAACCATAACATGGTTGAGTTTGGTAACCAGCTCGCTTATGTAATGGACATGTCCGCTCATGGCAAATAGCGCCAAACATAGCCCGCCATCCTCCTGGCTAACACGACCTGATACTTGAACCTTGCTTCCTTTATCTAATATATGGGTGTATGCTATCCAGCGTCGGATTTTCATCTACGGGTGGTACAACGTTTCACTTCCACTATCACGCTGCACCCACCTCCCCGCACCGCACATGGCTGAAACAACTCCATTCGTGTTCAGCAACACTTGATGAATTTTTATGTAATACTGAGTCAACCCAGAAGTCAATTTTAAACTGGGTTTTATACAGCTACGCAGGGACCTCTGCTCGAGCCAGATTCTCACGTACGCTCGAACGAGGAATGAGCCTTAGTTTGAAAGGTTTAGGGTGGCTATATGCTGCAATAAGATACTATTCTTTCAATATGACCCGGCCTTTACTCACTAGACTAGGTCGTTTGTACTTTCTGCTATGGGAATAATGTCGTTCCCATCCTCGTCTTGAGCGAGAGTTAGCTTGAACGTGGCTAGTATCGAAGCGATCGTAGTAAACATTGATGCCCTGGCATAATGTAGCCCCGGGCATTGGCTATTGGCAGGGTCGTTATGACAAGCAGCAGAACAATATTCTGTTACGCACCGCCGGCCGAAACCAAACGTGGGGGGAAGAGGAACCTCCGGGTCTAGGTACCTGTCCGGGTCGAAATCTTCTGGATTATTGCAGAGTTGTTTGTTTCGGGTAATTGCCCTTGAAATTTGCGGAAATAATTCCAACAATGCTCCAGATACGTCGTTCCAAAACATACCAAACATTCCCGAAACTATGAATCAAGTCTAAGTATCGTATCCCACTTGTCTCGGCGGGGTTACTCACATAATTGCTCCTTTTGGTATCAGATACCCTTTGTAGATGTCGCCTTGATAGCACGCGTGTGGGACGCCTAAATGCGCGAAGAAGATAATTTAGATGGCGGCGGCGAGTTCGACACTAGAAACGCACCGGTAGGAACGGTTGGCCGCCACCTCAGAACCTCACTAACCAGCCTATCTATGTACTCTAGCTTCGGTCTATCCTCCATAGTTGGCAGCCTGTTCGGCCCAACCACAGCATCAATCTCTTCCTGGGCCTTAGTTTGAGCTTCAGGGAATAAAAGCATCGCTAAGATAAAAACCAAAAGAGTTTGCGTGGTCTGAAATAATAGAGAGTCTAAGTGTGGTCTGCAATCAATCGGACAGTGCTCGCAGTATCCGTGCCAGCTTACGGATAAAAACAAAGACAGTAAGCCAGGGCTGCGAGCTGGCAGGGTCGAGTTACACACCTGTGAAAAGAGCGACAGCAAGTTTCTTCACGTAGTCTTCTTTTTCCTCCGCTGCTATCCCGAGCTCCTCGGCGTAGTTGAGCGAGGAGGCAATTATTGTACCTCCTGCTTCACCTTTTGCCTAGGATGTGGCGTTAACACTGCATCGATGTATTATAGGATTGATACCTACCATTTGTGCCTTGGTCCAACCGTATGTCGTGTCAGCAGCAGACTCTTGTTGCTTTCGCCATTCCTGAGCAGCGCGTTTCCAGCCTGCTCCGGGGAACCACTCGGGGATGTGGATAAGCAAAGGAAAAATATTTACTAAGAAGTCTTAAAACGGAGCGAAGTTAGAAAAGTCGAAACCCCTATCATTTCATTCGAGTCCATACTGGATGGTAAAGCAGCCTTCGTAGCATTATCTGCTAGTTCTTTGAGGCTAAGCACAAACGAATCATCCGAAGATCGCAGCTTATAGCCATAAACTGAGTCGGCAAGGGTAGCAGAAAGTGTCCTGTAAAAATGGCCTTAGCGTTGCGCCTACCAATCAATAAAGTGGCACCGAACCTGTAGAACTCGGACTCCAGCTCCCCAGACGTGATCACATCGCCCGATAATGGCAGCAGGCGTTGTAGTAGAAGTCGGGCTTGGAGGTCCAAAGATGGATAAAAGTTCTCGGTTCCTTTCTTGTTGATCCACGGGTGTAACAGGCGACGAGACTTTTTCCATCGATCGTTGTAGCCCAGTAAGCTCACGAGTTTCCCGAGGTTCACTCTGTAGATCCCCCTCGTTAGTGTACATTTCATATTTTCTTCAACGAAAAACATACAGCGATGGTTCGGCTAACATTGGTGGACAAAAGCGATCCGAATAATGCCCGAGCGTTTCTCAAGGAGATTAATTGCGTCTTCCGGCGAATTTAGAACGACGATTACGGTTCCTAAAATGCTCAAAGAAAATACGTCACCTGTTCAAACCATTCAATCTTCACAAACCAGCCGCTACAGATACTGGGTCAAAACTTACTATTGAGCTGCTTGCTAATTTCCATGAACCCAATATGCTCGTATTGTGTGGGCATAGATAACAAATGTCCTATTAAAGGATAATGTCTTGGACTGGGGGGTAGCGAGTGTTGTGAAAGCCGCTTCCGACCCTTGTATACTGCAATTGAGATAGCGGCAGCAGCAAGGCCACTGAATAGAATTTTTGAAGTATCCATGAGTTGGTTGTGGTGGTTGGGGGGAGAGCCAGGCGCAACACAGGCTGTTTCAGCACGTTTTGTGCACATGGTATCAGTCTCGTAAACCAGATTCTTACTCGGGCACGCTATGCCTGAATGAAATCGGTTCTCTCTCATTTCTGGGCGCCTTTTTGCCCTGCCCCGTTCCAGCTACGCTTCCGGGTGCAATAAAGTACATTCATCTCTTGTAACGGAAAAGGGAATACACATGTTCTAAATTTGCGACATCAGATGACGCAGAGGTACTCCAACAGAGATGTTTAGAATAGTAGGCTCTCCCTATCCGACTTTGCGGAACCTCGGCATGCTTCTCGATCACCGCGTGGTGAGGACCAGCCCCACGAATAAATTGAGTTAGCAGCGTTAGTCGGGACCCTTGTAAATATCACGTGTGACTAGCAGCACTGATCTTTTGCTCAGTTAGACTTCGCGAACAAGAACTCAGTTTGGGTTAATCTCGCTAGGTCTTCCGTGTCTCCGGGGACAGGATCATCGCCAGGAACGAAGACAAGAATTATGTTCAATGTGACTATATGCGGGCTGGGGTGACTCAGCCGTTGGCGGGATTGCGCGTATATAGTGGCTGGTTCTTCGCAAGTTTGCCCGATACCATAAACCGGCAAGTTTTGCTCATGAAAAGCATGAGCTCAAGTCATCAATCAATTACCACCAGCCACCGGAGTGGCCAACGTTTTACTACATCCCATATTATCCTACTCTCGAGGACTCGATTTCAAACTTGAATCACATCCAGGCGGGTGAAAGGTTATTTTACACGTCGCTCATGAGTTCTAACGCGTCGAGCCCGCTCCGAAGTGGATCATGATTCATTTTTAGATTCGTGGTATTACATCACATTCAGACAGATCGTATAATCATCAAACCCATAAACCCAGTTGGAATTTTAGATCGCATCCTTGGTCCAGTGGATAACGGACCCATGGCGCAATTGCCCGTTGACCGTAACCGGCGTCCCAGTCTTGGTGTACACACGAAGCCCGAGAGTGATGGCATTGTCGCTGTCGTCCTCGGCCTACAAATAACAATGAGCGCCGGGAAATCAAAAAGTTGATATATTTTAGACTTACGACTTTGGAGAGGTAAGGAGTACGACCAGGGTCATCGATGCAAACCAAGCGATGGTTCTCGGGGTGCTCGCCCTTGGACTGGCACGGCTGGCACGAGTCGTAATCCTCGCAGGAGATATCCATGCAGTGGTACAACGGTCCGACAATCGGGCACACCTATCACCGACCATTAACTCTGGTAAATAATATAGTGAAGAAATATGCGCACCCCGCACTCGTTGCAACGACGTTGGTGCACAGGTCCAGACGGTGCCTCGTCCGGGTTTTGGATTGTAACACCAACTTCCTCAGCCGCTGCCTCTCCATCCTCAGCCGCCTCTTCTTCCTCGTCCTCTTTCTCCTCCTCTTCGTCCTCGGCTCCCTCATCTCCGCCGCCGTCTTCTTCGAGGATTTCAGGGTTGGGTTGGAGACGGATCATCTCGAGCTCGGTCAAGTCCTTGGCAGCGTAGGTACCACGGGCGACGCGCAAGTGACGGCTCAATCCACTATATCCAGAGTTAGATCATTATTATAAATTATCCGAGGAGTTTACTTACCTATCAAAGTCTATCGGGGACGGAGAAGGTGAAATAAGATACGAGGACGGGAAACGAGACAAGATAAAGATACGTACTGACTGCAATCGACTTGGCCTGCATCTGTTCCGACAAGACGCGCGCCAGCTTGCGAGGCTTCATCGCCTTCTCCGACAAGTAGTTGGCAGCGCGCGTCATTTCGCGATCCAATCGTACCTACAGATTTGCAGGTTCAGTCACATTTAAACATTGTTTGCGATGTGCGATAAACAGGCGAGTACTCACGTGGACGACATACTCGCCAGGGTCCAAGTCGACCTCGAGGTTTACGCTGCGACGCCAGTAGCCAGTATGACTGGAGCTAACAAGCGGCTCCTCCGCATCCTCGCCCTTGCGGAAAATGTTGAAATCAAAGTTCCAGATGTAGCAGCCCGAGAGGAACGAGAACGCGCGAGTGTCGAGACGCGACAAGACAATGATAGAAGGTGTAGCGGTCTCGACGGAGATCGTGACTATTCCGAGAATTAGTATGACGCTGAGGGGTAGATATGCGGATAGCTGCGACTCACAGGAGACATCACCATAGTTCCACGCGCACGGGAACGGCCGGCACATGACATCGAGCCACATCGAGCTCATCTGCCAAGTGCTATCGAACACCCTGCATCGATCGATGACACTCCACGTCTTCAAGAAATCGCCGTACTCCATCACGAACTCTCCATCGTTGCCGAACCGGTGGCCAATTGCGGGCAGGGCAGCCATCCACTCCGGAGTCCACTCCTTGGAACCGTCGGACCAGCGTCCGTTCCATTCGTGGTGACCCCATGGGTTGCGGAGGCGTACGAATCGCTTGCCTAGGAGGAAGTGGGTAAGCGTGGGATTTTATTTGGTGTTTACAAGAACGTACCGTTGACTTCGACGGCCCGAACGACCGAGTACGCGTGTCCTTGGAGAAGACCTGGAGATAACGGACATTAATCAATGAATTTCAAATAGCCGGAGATTGCGTACCGTTGATTTCCTCATCTGCGCCATCTTGCTTGATAGAGCATCCGAAGAGACGATCCTCGTTAGCGAGCATCAACTCGTTGGTCCAGAACTCATCGGTGTCGAAGATATCCGAAATCTCGAGTTTGGTTGCGACACCACTTCAACCCGACAGTCTAAGCAAGAATGCAGATCAATTATGCAAATCACGCACCCGGTGAGATCTTCGATTCCCTCTGCGGCAAATCCACCGCTGACGGCCGAAAAATCGCCCATCATCTTGGCATAAGCCTTTTCAATGAGTGGGCTACGGAGTATTAAAAAAAAATGAGAAAACTAGGATGGCGCTGCGAATGGAGAACACCTACACCCAAGTTTCCTCGTCATCTCCGCAAGAAGCGAAGCAGAGGGTCTTGCTACCCTTGCGTGCAGAGGCGTTGTAGTTATCCTTGTTACCGTGATATAGCATCTGCTCGCGGCCCGTGATCGACTCCCATTTGGGAACCTTGGTGAACAGGTAGTCGTCGATGATGACCTCCTGCCAGCCAGAGTCACGGTAGAAGATGAAGCCGTATACTCCAACTTTTTCGTCGCGCTATCAAATGAAGTCGCATAAATATGATGAAAATAGTATATCCAGGCCACAAAATACGTACCGCAACGCAAATCTTCTCAATGAGCTGGGGCATGGTCGTCATGGTCGCCAACGCGCTCAGCAACCAGCAGTCTCCGAGCGAGCCTTGAGAAATGTCGCCCGCCTGGATCCCATCGACAAAGAACTTGGGCTACGCGCGCACGATATTAGAAGAGAACACATATTGACCAAAAAGACGCGTCTTACGTCGTCAAAAATCTCCGTGACGCGAAGAACGTCTGCAGGATTATGGCGGTCGTCGTCCTCGGTGTCGAGACTGTGCAAGCAGCGGTCACGGTCGTCCACGAGATCGAACTCGACGTCGCGGAATCGACGGTTGCGCGCACGGCATTGCTTGGAGATGGCATCGACTTTGGCCTTGCAGCTGGTGATGGCTGCGTTGAGGTCGGCCGTGACGAGCAAGCCCTACATACGCGTCGAAGAGGTGAGTTTAGACAAAGCGAGAACGAACGAAAAGACGTACGGCGCGCTCCTTGGGCTGCTGGAAGTGCTCGGTGTGGGTGCGCTTCATCTTATGGCGCTTGCCAAGGTTCTCGGCAGTTTCGTTCAACTCCTTGGCGATTTTCTGCTGGAAGCCACGGACAGAGTCACGGATAGGCATATTGTGTTGAGTATGAAGAACCGGTCGTCGGACTGGGTGTGGAGAGCGATGAGGTTCGAGTCGGTGCGTCTGAGCCTTTTGTACTTGCCATAACCCTCTGCCATGCGATCTTGCCGTTAGCTAACCTCCCGTATGGAGCTAGAGCTGATCGATGCGTCGCAAGCGCGCTGACCCAGTCTGGCATCTCTCGGCGATTCTATCAGCGATTGAAACGACGAAGCAGACCGCCTGATGCAGTCGACTGTATGCCACCAAGTCCCAAGATAGCTCCCATCGTGCATGCTGTGCATGCGCGCAAGGGCTGACTCCAAAAACAGCTACCCCAGGAAGTCCGCAGATAGCCGTCCTTGATCCTTCCGTCCACAGCCTCATCAGAATGTCGCCGAGCGCCCAAAGCGCACCCCAACGACGGCGGTGCCGATGTCGATCCATAATAATAGCACAATGGGTGGACGTTTAGGAGTCGCCGACAATCGAGGGATTCATCTATGAAATGCGGAGAACACGCTGCGCAGCACATGTGCCTGAGTTTCGCGTGGGCGAGGAGTCAACGTGTGGTGGTGGGAAAGGCGAGGCCCGCTGATTCAATTTCATTTCAGGTTCAATGCCAAATATAGATAAGCGCCCTCCTTGATCTGTCCGTGAAGCGCTCACGATAAAAAATATCGGCGAAAGGGATGAATGGTTTCTTGGCTTGATTGCCAAGTCGGCGAGGTCGCCGCATCCTCCGCCCATGATTTTGTTTGCTCTCGAGCGCTTGGTTTACGTTTTCAAAGTACCTTCCCTCGCCTACCACAACTTGAGGAAGACACCGCATATGGATGAGGCGATACAGTTCCACTTTTGAAGTTGGCTATCAAAGCGCAGCCCCGTTTGTTCTTTGCTCCGTCCACGATTGATGGCTTACCGACGTGGCGCGCACTAGACGAACGTCAATGGCCCCAACTACTTCGGTCTACGACTGGTCATTCGTACCTCGATCCGGGGGCTGAACCTCTCGCCGAGGATTCACAAAACCAACATAAATGGCCCTGAACACGTCGTCAATGACCTTTCAGGCGCGCATACACCCATCTCGGGGAACCTTGGTGAGCGATTGGCGCCGAACTGCGCGGGTGCCCGAAGACGTAAAAATGATAAGTTGAGCCTGGTCCGGGAATAGTCTTCTGGCGGAGCTTCCCGCCTCGTGAATTGAACCAGTATCACCAGATGATTGACTACTACAGGGTGGAGGCCATGCGGTTTTGCCCGTCACAAAGCTTAATTTTGCCTTGGCATGAGATTTTCTCGTCTGTCTCCCGCGAGTGAGATATGAATATTAGATAAAATCATTCACTTTGTCAAACCCGAAAACTTGTCCAATAGGAATACGCGGTATCCGGAATGTGGACGCCGTCTCCTTTGACTGGCGCAAGATTCCAACTGCGTTCTGTAGAGCTGTAGCCACTGGTCAAATCTAGTCTCCAAAAGACCCCATATACTGTATACTCTATCTGTAAACGCCGAGGCACCATTGTCTTGAATCAGTCGTATAACCGCAATCGCGGCGAGAGGTCGGTGGGTATCATTCCGGCTGCTACATGTGTGACCCCTTCGGGCGGTGTAGGAAAACGAGTCCCAGGCATTTAAGAGATTGTTTCGCAAAAGCAACTGTATCTGTGTGCTCGTCGGAGATGTTCTTGACTTGCCCAAGCCTGTTCTGTGAAGCTGAACCCAAACTTAGCTACGGCCAGAGGTGGCATACGAGCTGGGATGACAACGCGGTATGAGCAGAGTGCTAACGACCGGAGTGTACGGCGGGAGCGGGATTAGTTATATAATGCCGCATCTAATTGACGAAAAAAATAACATATTGGATGACCTGGCCTCAGTCTGGAGAAAGAGTTGCCCTCTGGTGATCAAACCCGCAATGGTCATAGGCGCCAGTTTGGGTATGACAAGGTCGAGCGCCGAGTGGCGGAAGCAAACTGGCGCCAACGACCACATTCGACCGATTGATTGTCACTCTAACCCGTCGCAAAATCCTACGTGAAATCCCAACAAGCCCAGCGACTTGAGACGTCAAATTTGACAGGGCTTCGAGTGGTCAACCACCGGACCAACCAATTGTTTCTCTTTGCCCGCAAAGCCCCCAGTATGTCGCATCAACCCCCTGCTCAGCCTCCGGGGGGGTCACGACACCGTATCGAAGGTTCGTGCGATCCAAAAGCGATTACATGTGGTCCTAACTATTATGATTTGTAGGAATCAAGCTCGATCCAGCGACATCTACATATCCGATTACCGCGAAAGTGCTAGTAGATGGCGAAATGGTGTGTCGGTTGCCGAAAATCATCCCGGGTCAACCGTTGCTCTGGCGTGACATCCCACCTTGGTAAGTGTGTCTATTTCGAACGGGACCATCTGGAGATCTTAACCGCCCAAATGAGCAGCAACGCAGTATTAACCACCCGGATATCAATCCGCTTGTATGAGCAACACACCTTGAGCCGACCGTGTATCGGGTTGGTGGAGTATGACATATCGGCAGTCGGAAACCAGCGCGAAATGGTTCTTGGTGGGTCGTTTGTTAGATTATGTATCTCGCCACCATTCACAAAATCGGGTTCTTCCACCGGTAGTATGTGACACCGGCAAATTCACTATCAAGCTCGAGCTCGCTGCGCCCGAAGCAGTAAGTAAATTAGGACACTGATACACATGCGCGCTTACGCATTCTCTGCAGGACGAGGATGTGGCCACCAGGATGCTCAACAAAGCGCAGAAGACGGATCGGCAGCAGCGGCTACTTGAAAAACTTGGTCCAACCCGGAACGCAATCAAAACAATCTTGGACCTCGGTAGCATAGTGGCTGAGGTCAGTGTGCACTTGTGGGGAACATCCCGTTGGGCGCTAATTCGTCACACAGCTACACCCTGCTGCCAAAATGGCACTTGCGATCTGTAACCAGGCGTGGGATGTACGTACGCATTATGCCGAACAATACAAGCATTGACTTGCGCACATGATTTAGAAACTCGAGGCGCAGGAACAGTGCGACACAAGCGTAGAGAACCTTATCGACGGTCTAGCTAGCATTCTGCCACATGTAGAGGCGGTAAAGCGGGCTGCGAAACTACCGCAGCTGCAGGGGACTGTGGCAAACTTGATTCACCTGGTCGAGGATGCGTCGCGGTTTATCATCGGATATAAGCTGGATGGCGGTGCCGGTATGTGCGATTCTGCCTGCTTGCAAGCGCAGCTAGCCTAATAGCGAGTAGTACAAACGCTCAAAGCACTGGCTGGGTCAACAGCGCAAGAGCAGGTGGACAGCCTGGTGAAAAAGCTCGAGGCGCTAACGGGAGAGTTCGATCGAGGAGTGAACGTGCAGGTGTTGCAGACGGTAGATACAAGCGGTAAGTCTACTGGCTAGCTTAATAAGTCCGTTGTAAATCTGACCATGTGTTCGAGCCCATCGGATATTGCTAAACGACCTGAAGCCAGTCGGTCAAGCGAAGTACGACCCTGCTCGAGCATGCATGCCTAGAACGCGCGAAGAACTCATCAAGGAGGTGTTGGACTGGTGCAAACGCCCCAGCTCCCCTGACCTCCCCGCACCGACGGAGCGGTTGATGTGGGTACATGGGCACGCAGGTCTCGGGAAGAGTGCGGTCGCGACGTCGGTGTGCCAGGCGTTGGACGACGATAAGCTGTTGGCGGCTAGCTTCTTTTGCAAACGCGACGACCCAGAGCGACGAGACCCGCAACGGGTCCTGGCTAGTCTCATCCACGGCTTGGCTGTTCACTGCCTCTCATACGGGAACGAAGTGGTGAAAGCGTTGCAAGAAGACATATCGCTGTGCAGCTCGCCGGTACAAACACAGTACGACAAGCTGGTGCGAGATGTACTTGGATCTCCTTCCTTAGCATGCCCTTCTGGCTGCCTTGTTATCGTCGTGGATGCACTGGACGAGTGTGGAGATCAGAGTACTCGTGAACGGTTACTAGCATATTTATTGAGGATGTCCCAACTTGTAACCTGGCTAAGGATTGTGGTGACTAGTCGTCCGGACAAGGGCATCGAGGAAACCTTCGACCAGGCCGATACAGCTGCGTTTTCTAGCCGAGATGTCTACCAGTACAACGCCTCAAATGACATACACACGTTCATCCAGACTCGTTTGGCAAAGTCTAAGAACGCGAGGCTGTTACCTGAAGATACGGGGGATCGACTGACGGAGCACGCCGATGGGCTATTCATCTGGGCTCAGACCGCATGCCAGTTCGTGCTCAGCAGCCACAACCCTCGCGACCGACTGCGTGCGATACTAGCTGCAGATGGCGGACCGGGCCAGTTAACCAGCGCACTTGACAGCCTATATGCGACGGCTATTCAAGCTAGCATTGGCGATGGAGGTGAAGACGATGAACGGCTAGTCCAGCAATGTCTCGGCGCGATCATTGTCTGTTCCACGCGAATGCCGTTGTCCGTTGTCGCTCTCAGTGCACTCCTTGGCGATCGGATCCAATTGGACGTGATGCAGTCCGTGGTAGACAGCCTAGGATCCGTACTGTATACGGACCACAGCCAAGGCGATACCGTGCGCGTCTATCACCCATCTTTTGCCGATTACATGACGACGCCTGCGCGATCTGGGGTACATTGTGTCAACCTACAAGAACAAAACACCGTCCTGGCAGTGAGCTGCATGCAGACCATGAAGGCCGAACTGCGGTTCAACATCTGCGGGCTCGAGACATCGTACTTGCCCAACCGAGACGTGCCAAACCTAGCCGCACGAGTAGAAGCATCGGTCAGCCAGCAGCTTGAGTATAGTTGTTTGTACTGGACGAGCCACCTCGTGCAAGCTGAGAAGGGACCAGAAACCACATCAGATGGGTCACTTCTCGGCGAACTAGTGACAGGACCAGAAATACTGTACTGGATCGAGGTTCTGAGCCTGGCAAACAAGTTGCATACATGGTCGGCGGGCATGCAGCATCTGAAAGACCGGTGTAGGGTGAGTACTCCCACAACCTTGTCTTGGGTTTTGCTGTGCTGTGTGAGACCGCTGAACTGTCTCTAGGAAACGGTGCTGTATGATCATGTCAAAGACGTGGATCGATTCGTGCAAACGTTTTACGACGCTATAGTAGAGAGTGCGCCGCACCTGTACATATCTGGACTCGCCTTTCTGCCGGTGAACTCAACACTTACACGACTGCAACATAAATTCTTCCCATGTACCATCACCATCACACGAGGCCGAGAACTCACCTGGCCGAATTCCTTACGATGCATATCACATGACAGTCCTGTTCTTTGTGTGGCTGTACCTCCTGGCGGCCGTCGCATTGTGTCCGGATCAGGCCGTGATTTGCGGATATGGGATGCGAACACCGGTGTTGCCATTGGCGACGCGCTCATCGGACATTCAGAGGTCGTCACCGCTGTTGCGTTCTCGCCCAATGGTCGGCTTATTGCGTTGGGTTCATTGAATGGCACTGTGCGATTATGGAACGTAAACACGGGCACTCCGCTTGGCGATCCGCTTAGGGATCCGCTTGCTGGGCATTCAGGACTGGTTCTTTCGATTACGTTTTCTCCTGACGGTCACCGTATCGCCTCTGGTTCAGTCGACAAAACTCTCCGAGTGTGGAATGTAAACGAAGGTTCAGCCATCATCCATTGGTCCACTTGCCACTCAGGTAGACTATCTTCGGTTGTTTTCTCTCCCGATAGTCGGTATATCGTTGCTGCTTCCTGGGACGGTACGCTGCGAATGTGGGACGCCGATACTGGCATTAGCGCAGGAAATCCGCTTGTCTCGCATATAGGACCGGTTTTCGCTGTTGCATTCTCACCTGACGGCCATCACATTGTCTCCGGCTCATCGGACGGGTTGGTGCGAATATGGGATGCAGTCACAGGGGCTGCAGTTGGCAACCCGTTTGCTGGACACTCAGGAGACGTTCGTTCTGTTGCGTTCTCTCCCGATGGTCATCTCGTTGTCTCCGGGTCCGAGGACAAGACAGTACGCCTATGGAGCGCAAACACAGATACTCTTGTCGGTAATCCACTCACCGGGCATTCGGGCAGTGTTTTGTCTGTTGCATTCTTCCCCGATGGCCGTCGGGTCGTGTCCGGCTCTCTCGACAAAACGGTGCGAGTGTGGGATATCGACACTATCGTTGCAACCACCTTGCCCAATGGACATGAAAACTGGGTCAACTCTGTTGCATTTTCTCCTCACGGTCATTATATCGTCTCTGGCTCAGCGGACGGGACGGTGCAAATCTGGGACGCAGAGACTGGCACTCTAATTGGCAAACCATTTGTTGGGCATTCAGGCCAGGTTACTTGTGTTGCCTTTTCTCCTGATGGCCGTCGTGTTGCCTCTGGCTCGGACGATGAGACTGTGCGAATATGGGATGCGGATACCGGCGCCATGGTCGTGGGTCCGATGGTTGGGCACTCGAATTCAATAACCTCACTCGCTTTTTCCCCTGACGGCTATCGTATTGTCTCCGGCTCGTGGGACCGCACAATGAGGCTGTGGGATGCCAACACTTGTGTTGCAATCAGTAATCCACTTGTTGAACACACCGCCTCTATTCTCTCCGTTTCATTCTCTCCTTGTGGTCGTCTGATTGTCTCTGGCTCATCCGATAACACAGTTCGAGTGTGGGATGCATCCACAGGCACTGCAGTTGGCACTCCACTCGTCGGCCATTCAAGACAAGTCTCATCTGTTTCGTTCTCTCCCAACGGTTGCCGTATCGTCTCCGGCTCTGAGGATGAGACGGTACGAGTGTGGGATGCTGACACTGGGGCTTCCGTGGGTGATCCGTTCGTCGGGCATTCAAACCAGGTTACATCCGTTGCGTTCTCTCCCGACAACTCTTACATCGTATCTGGATCATATGATAGGTCAGTGCGAGTGTGGGAGGTTGGTACTAGCACCGCGGTTGGCGATGTGCTTGCCGGGCACTCTAGCCTCGTATTGTCCGTTGCATTTTCTCCTGATGGTCGCCACATTGTTTCCGGCTCGGCGGACAACGCGGTTCGAATGTGGGATGCAGACGCCGCCTCCGCAACGAGACAACCACCATGTAAGTTTTGACACATACATGCCCTTTGAGAACCGTGTTACCAGCATCACTCGCAGGGGACAGCGCTACGGATCTAATTACCACCCTGTCTCAATCGCCTTCTGTCGATTCATCCCAGCTTGCTAAGCGCTACACCTCGAGTGGTTGGGTATTATCCCACCGAAATGAGCTGCTGTTTTGGGTCCCATCAGAGTATCGTCGACCGAACCAGGATGATTCGCTTTTTGTTATTTCCTCTGATCCTGTGCAACACTCCATCCAACTCGACTTCTCCAAGTTCGTCCACGGCACTGAATGGGCTACTATTTTCGCACCTTCTCCGAGCTCGTGAACAATACGGGAAATATCCTAGTGTCTTTTGTACTCGGCAATATGCTCTGTCAGACGATTCCTGTACGGGTACCTCTTGCCTCGTAATGTATGCGCAAACAAATACATCCCCTGAACGATGGCCGCTCCGATATTTTGGACCACGACTTGAGTCTATTAGTGATCTGTTCACGATTCTCCTATCCTACGTTTTCGGTCTCTTTAAGAGTGCTGGGTTATGTGGTATCCCTCACTTTTTTCTAACCCCCTCTTGTCCCCTCCGAGCTCTTTTCAGGGCCTTCAACTCGATGATAAGTCAAGAAAGTCAAATATTGCCAAATTTGGGTATGCTTTACGATTTGGCTAACACAGTAAAAGTGGAAGTAAAGGGGAAGAGTGCTGCGAGATCTCGAGTTGGTTACTTAAACAAATACACGTTAGTGAAATTTTGGTACCCCAATTCACAGCCACTTACTCGACCCACCGCGAATCTGGTTTCACGGTGCCCGGAGCTTTGCTGGGTTTGGCTAACCATTGACGGAGAAAAGGCCTTATCAATGGTTAAAAACGTGCGCGTCTCCTGCTCACGACTCTGGTAGCATTAGGACCCCTTTCCCCTCCCCAGCACCGAATAGGGGCCCGAACCAACGCCCTTCGCTAGCTCGGGAGGGTCTATCAGGTTGATTGCGCAGAAGTGTCGGTGGGTACACTCGCTGCTGAGATTACACCTACCAAGTGATCCATGCCTGGCGATCCTTGTATGCGCGGATTTTTTGCATATCCCGGGCCCCTGAACAGATACGAAAGTTTTTCGTTCATGCATTACCCTCTCCTGGCTTCTTCGTTCCATTTTCTTTTTGCTTTCTCTCATTTTAAAGGTACAACGTGTGAACTACTCGCTCCGGACGAGTATTTTTCATCACACGGGCTAAACTACCGACCCCCCTTCTTCCTGCTATTTCACGTGCGTGGTCGCTGAAACTTCAACATTTACCCCAACAGCGCGGCAATCATCGGATGGTCGGGCTCGTGACTCGGCCCTTGTGAGTCTTTCTCACCCCAGTCAATGGGAATTATCTGACCGATCGAAGTTGGCATCATATCGTGCTTTTAGAGTGGTCATTTCATGTATATCCAGGGCGGTCATGAGGCAAAACCTCCATGATCGAAGAGGTTGATGTTACTCCACACTCGTTCTTGAAGACTTGTTGTATGCTGTGGGTTGCTTGACCGCCGTCGTTCCCAGCGCTTAGACTTAGTCGGGCGATTTTCTCCCCATGAAAAGTAGTTTCACCACGCTCAGCGTGCATCGATCGGGAGCGACCATACATCTTCGAGCTGAGACGAGCGCAAGACACGAGTCCCGAACGCATACACTCGGTTGGCTCGCCTCGGTCTCAGGGACAAGACCCTGGCTCCGGCGCTTAAGGTTCATGTAGGATGTTCTTTCCTCGTGCTTGTCTGCCTGTTGCTGTGCCCCTCGTCGCTGGGCTGGACATCGCCAAAATACTTCTCTTCGCCGTCTGAGCTGTGCTTGGTTGTTGTCGAATTCGGACTAGACGCTTCTAGGATGAGGTCACTACAATCGCGAATGCGGTATGGTCGCTTTCTGGTGCGACTATCACTCTGGGCAGACAGACATCTCAACTTTTACCGGGTACATCTCATGGCTTTTACGCTCATCCCGGTGATCAGTGCTGCCGTGTTCTACGCCAGTAATGGGCGGACAAAGATATCCTACTTAGATTCATTGTTCATGTGCACAAGGTTCGTCTCGGGCACTTGTATTCCTGATTCAATCAGTAGCTGACAGGACGGGACGTACAGTGCAATGACAAGCTCTGGGCTCAATACTATTAATCTGTCTACCACTACCGGATGGCAACAGGTCATACTTGCCATCCTCATGTTTATCGGGAACTCGGTGCGCCCTCACTATCCTCCCTCACAACTAGAATTCAAACCCTAAAACATAGACATCTGTCTCCCTTGTCGTTCTTTTCGTCCGAAAATCATACTTCAAATCCAAATGCGAAGACGCTGTCCGCATGGCTCGCCAACAACGGCGCGAACGAGAGCTCATCCGTCGTGACCCTCAGTCAGCAGGACGATTCGAACGCATGAGAACCCGTGCGGCGACCATCCTTGGATTCGAACAGCTAGCACCACCGCCGATCGAGGCAAGCGAGGACTGTGTCGATACGAACGAAAAAGAAAAGTTGGAGGAAAAGGAGAACCGTACGAGGACAAAAGGGCGCGTACGGGGCGAGACGATCGCGACGGCGTCGGCGCACGAGGATGGGCTGGATGAGAGTGGTGGGAATGGCGAAAAAGACATGAACAGCTATGGGAACGAGCGCACCGATGCGGGCTCAGGCGCGGACGGATACTCAAACGAACATCCAGGCGAAAATGCAAATAGAGTTGGAAACGGACATTATCACGCGAATGGAAACGGGCATTCCAACCCTCCTGTCCCACCACCCACGTTTACCGAAACTGCTCCTACGCCGTCTCCAGTTCGGGCTATCCTTCCCGAGCTAGGTGAAGTGGGCAGCCCAGCCCCTGTTGACGATACACGTGCCGACTATGTCTCTTCCCCATCCCATGCTCAACCCGCTACTCGGACCACCCATCCCGCCTCTGCTGCCCACTCGGGACTTCGCCCCCGCTCCCTCGCACTCGGCCACGAATCTGATCGTAATATTCGAAGGCTAAACCACAGGGAACGTTCTGGAACAATTCGGATCAGCGACGTGGACTTGCGGGAAGGCGACCAGCCGGAGGGTGGGGATGAGAATGAGGATCGAGATCAGAATAAAGATGGGGACGTGGGGGCAAAGGATAATGAGAGGTGAGTCTCAAACTCGGTTGATCGGTATTTAAGCTTGGAATGCGTTGGGTCACGAGATGTTACGTTCTGGACCGATCGATATTTTAGAGTCAACCCTTCAGCGCTCATCTAATCGCCTTTCTAGTCTCATTTTGTTCCCAGTTCTGACAATTTGTCTTCTAGAGCTCAAGGTACCCCAGCCGAGACATCCTTGCCAACTGGACTACCCCAACATGCGGCCACTCCCAACGGCACTACCGACTTTACTAACCCTACCCTGTCGCCCCGTCGGGCGGCTTTCGCAGACTCCCCGCGCGAGGCGTCCGAGTTTGACCCCAATACATTATCTATCCCCAAACACGATAGTCCGTCGTCTCCATCTCCCCAGAACGATGCTCTCCCATCTTCTCCTACAAAAAGTGGCACTTTTCCATCTCCAGGCACGAAGAACGTGCCTATTTCTCCCACCCGCAGGAGGGGGACAATCTCTTCTCCTGCATCTCGTAAATCGACACTCTCGCCCCGCTTTCGTCCTGCGTTCCTTCATCCATCGACTGCACCCCATGCGCGACGAACGACATTTGCGGAACAAGTCCACCCGCTTCATCCCCATGGCCATGAGTGTTCAACAGCAGCCAACGGGCATGGGGACCATCACGGGCTGGGGATCCACTCTCGCCGCACGATGCTCCGCGCGCGAAATGGCACGATTACCTCTCCGATGATGCCCTATTCTCACCTTTCACCTCATGCCGAGGGTGATTCAGACGTGATGTCCCCTTCGAGCAACGGGACAGACCTGCAGTCGCCTCCGCCTGCGCACCACAAACCACCATATTCGCATATCCCACACGCTAGCACTCATCCCCCACACGGCCTCAGCCCACACGGCCACACCTCCGGCCCGTATGGACCTGGCTACCCGGAGTATCGCCGCCCACGTGCGCGTACGGGTCAAGGCGGGCTCCCATCCCCGTTTGAGCTCGCCGCACGATGGGGTGTGAACTATGTTCCGGCTGTACGAAAGTTTATTGGGGACCATGAGCGGGAAGTCGCCAAGGAGGAAGCACGGGCGAGACACATGAGTGTATATCACCGGGTGGATAGCGGCCCGACCCAGAATGGGTCTCAGACCGGAGAGGGTGTGACGGCGAGGAACCTTGACGAGGTTAGCTTGGAGCAAGAGGATTTGGAAAAGATGGGTGGAGCGGAGGTATGTTTTTAATATTTTTTGGGAGTGTCGGGAGGTTGATTAGTGTGGATTGGTGTAGTACAATGCGTTGGTTGTATTGTCGTGGATTGTCGCAGGCGTGAGTTGGATGGGTTGGTACTGGGCGCGTGGCTAACTTTTCAGTAGCACTACGTTCTGCACCATGCAATTGCGTTTGTCATCCTCGCGCCCTATTCGGCCAAAGTATCACTCGTCAAGGACGTGATTGAAGAGCAGAATGCTCGTTCTGGGCGAACGCTGAACACTACATGGTGAGCATACCCAATACCGTTCTTGATCACCTAAATCGACATCATTTATAGGTTCGCATTGTTCACCGTTATTTCGGCTTATGCGAATGCCGGGCTAACGGTGGTCGATACCAGTCTCATAGAGTGAGCTTAGTCGTATCTTGCATTATGTGATGCTCAGACAAGTACCCTCAGAATGTCCAATGCCTACCCCCTGATCTTCGTGATTATTTGGCTAATTCTTGTCGGAGCGACGGCCTTCCCGTTGAGGTATGAACTACTTTGTGTGTGTTGAATCGCCACTGATTCAATTATTTAGTTTACGATTTTTTGTTTGGCTGGGGACGAAGATATTTAGGCGAGGCAGCACGCACAGGGGATTGAAGTTTTTGTTGAAGCACCCTCGCCGGTACGTAGATATAGTTGATTCATATATTACCATGTTGATCAGGCTATGCAGCTGCTTCATGTATCTATTCCCGTCGCACCAGAGCTGGTACCTGCTCTTTACCTTGGTTCTGATCTTGTAGGTTCAATTTGTTCGAATAGTGATAATAACTTACGGGATCCTGTGCGTAGCCTGATAGATTGGGTGGCATACCTCACTTTTAATATCGGGGTGCACAATATTGAAATCATCCCCGTGAGTAACGTTTGTTGCGAGTGTGGAAATGCTCAACCGAAATCGATGTGTAGGCTGGCCCACGCGTAATCGGGGGGCTATTGCAGGCCGCCGGTCAACGTGCAGGTGGATTTACGACAGTCAACTTGCAACAAATCGCACCAGCACTTCAGTAAGTCCCTTACGCCTTTCTCTCAGGTGTGCTAGTGGCACTAAACCCACCAAATAGGGTCGTCTACATCGCCACCATGTAAACAAACATCAACTACCCCACACATGTGAGGCTAACACACCTCTGCAGGTTCGTTCAGGTGTACCCGATTGCGATGGCCGTGCGCACGTCCAACGTGTACGAAGAAAGTGGCGTGGTGATATACGAACCGGAACGGGAGGATGACGAGCCTACGAATCTCCCAGCTGGCCGCGGAGCGGGGTTCACCGCATATGTGGGGTGGCACTTGAAGCACCAGCTGGCACAAGGTGAGCAGTCCTCGGCACGATATCGACCTCCTTTGTCCTCATGAGAGACATGGTTCGCAGACTTGTTCTGGTTAATTGCGGCTCTGACCACATTGTGCGCATTCGAGGTAAGCTTCATTGGTGTATACAAGGCTCATTCTTTAACGATTCTCAGCGGACGAGGATTATGGACCTGTCGACGCCGTATTTCAACATTTTTTCGTTATTCTTCGAAATCGTGAGCGCCTTTGCAAACGTTGGCTTTTCACTGGGCGTACTCTCGGTGAGCTACTGTCGCGTCAAACGTGTTGGACTAGTCTTATCATGGTTCTAGCAACCTTACTCCCTGTCCGGAGAGTTCCACACAATCCCTAAGCTCGTAATAATCGGTTTGATGATCCGGGGCAGACATCGTGGCCTGCCAATGGCCATTGACCGCGCTGTGAGTCTTGCCCTGCCTCGTGCCTAGCGTCTTGCCTGCGACGGCGCAACTTATCAACGCTTGGCGTGCTTAGGTGCAACTGCCCACGGAATACAAGACTACATCCACTGTGGTTAGCCCTTCGGGCGCTTCGTCGCGGCGTTCTACCGGTATTGCTATGTCGCGTCGGCCAACTGTTGGGACATACACGCGGACGAGCATCAGGCAACGTCAGCGCGCGCAAGACCCCACCTTGTCCTCGGATGAGGATGATTGAGAGAGGTTCTCGTGCTTCATGGTCTGGCTGGTCGCTGAACAGATCCAGCCCGATCAATTTATAGAAAGGAGGCGGCTTCACGAAGTCCGCCATAGATGTTGGCACAGGGGGTTCCTCGCATGTGAGGTTTCTTTTTGACCATTTACTTTAGCTATCTGTATCCGATATCACCGTTATCTGCTTTGGCTGTTTTCTTTATTTACTAGCTTTCGTTCACATACTCTAGCATCCAATACCACTGTACTATTTTCCAATGCACTCGTCATATCCACCTACAAGATAACGTTAAAATCCCGGAATTGTCCAAATGAACCGAGCTTGCTGAGGGTACCATGCAATAAGCTGTATGCGGGACTGTTGAGGCGTGACGTGAATTAAAATTCTGGTCCATCCTCAATTTAATGCTAAAGCCGCGGCGCTGCACGCCAAGATCACACGATTTTCTGCATGGCCCCAGGTTTGGGCGTCGAACAGCCACCATGGGCGCTTTCCGTGGCTGTGTGGCTCGGTGATCAACTTCCACACGTCCTCATCAATAACAAAGTGGCACTGCATGTCCTATAATCGATACATGCTCACAGGCACGCGGTGATCTGACACCGAACATGCCGAGCCTCATGGCGAGGATGCCCGACTTGGGTGGCATATATATCCCAGATGAATCGCTGATCTGGCCTCACTTTCCCCCTCGACTTCCACAACCTCGAAGCCTCACTGTTCCACGCCTTTACGACCGAATAGAGATGATAGCAGCCGCTGCAACCGCCATTTTCTTCTCGGCGCTCTCCTTGGTGTCTGCTGCTCCGGCACAAAAATCGTATGGGTGCGATGTGTCGGAAGCTTTGTTAGACCTACCTTCGACAAACGTCTTGCATATTCCCACCGACGCAAAACCTAACTATATCACGCTAGGCGTGGGCACTCAGGTGATTCTTTTTCTGAAATATTACGTCACAGGATCGAGGGTACTTACCTCTCGGCCTCAGAACTACACTTGCACTGCAGCAGGGAATTACACCTCTGCCGGCGCCGTCGCGGTCCTCATAGATATTGGCTGTCTCTACGAGTACGACACCAAACTATTCGACGATATCCAAGACAAGGTGTACAACCTGATTCCGATGTACAGCCACCAAACACCGAGTTGGCACAAGATCCAAGCAATCCTGAAGCATTACCCGTATATCCTTGGAGACCACTATTTCACGGCAAAGGACGGTGCTATCGCGCCCGTTTTTGACTTTCGCGCGAGGAGCAAAAAGGGCGATGAGAATGCTTTTACCATCGACAAAAAAGTTGCAGTACGTTAATTTAGATTATTCAATATGAACAACGCTCACGGTCTCGCGTACTCTAGGGAATCCCGTCCCCAGATGGCAAGAAGAACGTCGACTGGCTCCAGCTCCAGAGCGTCGCCGGCCAACTCGCCAAATATACCTTCCGAGTGGATACCAAAGGAGGAGTGGCTCCAAAGTCGTGCGACAAAGAGGGGCACATGATTACTGTCCCCTACGTTGCCAAGTACTGTAAGTTTACTGAAACATCCCCCATTTTCGGTGTCCAATACTGATTAGGGTTCTTCGAACAGGGTTCTACAACTAAACGTACTCAATCATATCATGATCATGATCGCTTGGTGGTTTCCGCCCGGTTACTCCGAGGGCTGAGACATCCGTGAGCGAAAGCGGTTTAGTGGACTATTGTTCTTGATTTCTTGATTTGTCTGGGCGCTTCCATTGTTCGACATCATGCTATGTCATTTATCCTAGTAGCGCGCGAGTGCACTGTATTCTTCTGCATCGTATTCACGCACTTTCAATTGCAAGTTTATAAAACAACCAATACCGTACGACAACCTCCAGCCCAAGTAAAAAAACAAGCTTTACAGAAACGTGACCGTGTCTGTTGGGTCGCTATGACCTATATGCAGCACTGCCTTCCGAGCTATCAGGGCTACCTTCGCGTTGCCCAGGAACCGATACGCCCATCGAGCTCGTGTCGAGCGTGTTTATTGAAGACGGCGTGGGAGTGGTCGAAAAGTCCGAGTACTGGGGTGTCGTGAGGTATGCTTGCAGAGCAGCAAGGTCCAAAGCGTTGAAGGGGCGTAAATGCGGTAGCTCGCTGTCTGCGTATGGGTGGCCTTGGATAAATTGTGGGGAGGGGTTTGGGGCCTAAGCAATGGGACGAGGGGTTTGCGTGAGCTTCGGATATAAAAACAGTGTGTGTGTGGGGGGGGGGGGGATAATTTCGGATCGCGGGGCTAAGAATTGAGTTAGGAACAAGCATGAACTTACCTCTTGCGTCGTTGGCGCTGTGTAACTTGATAAGCTGGGCATTTCTGAGAAACGAACGTCTTATTATCGTCGACTCGGGCTACTAGGATCCAACATGATATTTCACCTGAACTTGGGCTTGGTTCCACCAATGAAGCACCTCCCCTTGATATATATGCAACAAGAGCATCGAGTTGAACGCGCAATGCGTCGCGCTCACGGCACAGCCGCCCATTTTCAACCTGTAGCTGGCGAACGAATTGGTCTTCGGCTTGCTGAGGAGTGCTTGAGACGGAAAGATCTTGGGGTGGGGGGCTGAGACTCATTGATGGTGTAGAGCCAGAGCTTGATAGTAGATGCATCCTGACCAAGCCGGGATCGAGGAATGGGTAGGACTGCCGATTGGAAGTGACAGAGAGAGCATCTACTAGAGATTGTAACCGTTTAACGTTTGCTTCCAGCTGAGGGGTTTGGATTGGCCAATTAGCGAAACATGTCTCGTGACTCGGGAAAATAACTGAAGAAAAATATCAAAAATACTCACTGATTCAACGTACGCTTTCCGCCTAGCCCTAAGCCTTGCTTGGGCCTGAGCATTTCGTGAAAGGGGTCGGGACCCAGTAGCCGTTGTAGCGGTCTCCTCGTCGGATTCGGCCGTTGCACTACGCTCGAGTGGTGAAAATTTAACAGGGGGGCCGCGATGTTGAGAACGAGACATATTCCACTCCAATGGGGGTTGAAGGTTCCACTCACCATTAACTCCTGCTATGTTATACTCCTCCACTACCAAGTTTCAGAACCGCAGCCCATGCCACGGTGTCTACACAGCACATAATGTTAGCCTGCATAGCTGAGCTCATTTCTGCGCGGGGATCCACGTGTGAGAAGGGTTACGCCAACCATTCACGAGAGACTCCACGTCAAGCGCCGCTCATTACGAGAGTTACACACCCGGAGAAACAACCTCCGATTGGCGCAAGCACAGCAGCACAGCATTGATCCGCGACCAAAGGTTTCGCGAGACACATATAGCACAAGGGATGGTGATAGAATGAGAAGTGGGCTGGTTCGCGGATATGCCGCGGGAGTTGGCGAAACACGGTACGAACAAGGCAAGATTAAAGGTGATTATGGGTTAATTTCACCAGGCAGATAAGCACAGCATGAATCTCGACGAGTTGCTAACGTAGATGCGACCATCAACAGGCTTGCTGCGGACGCGGAATCGGGGTAAGACCTGTCCAGTCAATCAAGCATCTGGTGATGCACAACACTGCCTAGCGTATAATCTCCAATAGAAGATTGTATGCTTCCTTTGGCGAATCAGATCGTCCATCGTGAGCATGAACGGGCCGGCAAGCGGAGGTTGTGGCGCTTGGCCCGATCCGTGGTCTTGGCGCTAGGTGACTGCCGAAAGCGGTGACAAGAATACTGTCTCGACCCAAACGTGCTTGTAGTTTAACACACCAACACCAATTCCCTAGCCGAAGCCATTCGCACGGTGTACGGTGTTTTAAGTATTCGTTCTTCCGTTTGGCTGCCATCGGGTCAAGGACGGCCGCCGATAGCTGCTGACTTCAATCGGCCGGCCGCCGGCACATTCTTCTTGAGGCGATGTTGACACGGCGGATTGCCGAGATCGGAGGCTACCTCCCTATAAGGTATGGTGTGGGACTATGAGTCATCGTAGACCCATTCACCGCGGCCCACTCGTTGAAGGACTCGGTACGAAATGGCCAAGCCATTTCTTCCCGATCGTTGGCATGCTTCTGGCACAATGCCGATAACTGCGTACTGCAGATTTGGCGACATTCCTGAGGTACAGGCTATAGATGCGTGTCTATTGTTCAGTCGTGAACCACGTGTTCATCCCTTGAAGGACCTTCAGCCCAATAACCCTGCGCCAACCAGCATGGTACAAATAGCCAGGAGAAAGCCTGCACCTCAATAAACCATGACGATGCCACCTTCCGCTCAGCAAAGCTGCCTTCTGAAACCCCGCCAGACTCTGCCGAACGAATGATTTGCGGCTGGCTCGTGCGGGGATTCGGGTTCGGGGGGCCACCAGTACCTAGGTGACGGGGTTCATGCGCAAGGGAACCCCCCCTAAAACCCCTAATGGAGCCTCTGGCAGCCCTGGGATTATGCACCCTCTTGGTTTCTAGCTTCAACTACATTTTATACCTAGGGAGACCCTCGGACCTCCATCGTGCCGTTTGCTGCTGCTCGGTGCCCTTGGCGGCCCACTGGCCTCTTGCTCTGAACAGTTTGCCGACTCGAAAAACATTGACCAGACGATTGCGTGCTACTCAGCAGCGATGAGACTCACTCCTCCGAATCAGCCGTGCGAACAATCAGTTGGGCTCAAAAGGCTAGAGGTACGATTTCGTTGGTTCGGATCGACTCTGTTTAGGGCGCCGATATCAAGGCTAGAAAAACTTGCCCGACATCAATGTGCCCTTGCTTATTTCTGATTACCTCCCATCAAACCTGGCCTGCCAAACAACCCTCGGCAAGATATGTCTTCGCTGAAATGGAATGCTCCACGATGCTCAAGACCTTGAACGGACCATTTCGAGCCGCGGACCGGTTTGATCATTTAGGCCCAGTCGAATATATTCGATCAAACTATCGCGTCCTACGAGCCCTTGGGCCTTGCGCGTGAGAACCATCCAACCTGGACAGGCCACCCCAGCAATTTAGGAAAATAACATGGATGCCGATCTCACCCGCCTTGCCGCCTTGCAGATGTTGAAAGGGCGGTTGAGTGCCTCGAAGCAGCCATTTTGCTCATTCAGCCCAAAGATTGGCCGGATCGGACTACTCATCTTGGGAATTTGGCTGGTTGGCTCGCTCAAAGTTCGAGCGGCTACATCAACTTAAAGATACTGAGCTCAGGGGGGCACCCTCGCTGGCTTTACTAGCAGGTTCTGGAAGAATTAAACACTTGGTTGTGCTGGGTGGCTCTCTAACACCTCGCTCCAAAGTTTCTGACTAGATCCGTGATGTTAACCAGGCGATCGTTGTCTATATGCAGGCCAATGTGCACACCCCAGGTGATCCACGTAGTTTGGACACCTTGCCAGCGCTCTCCTCGATCTGCCTCAATGCCCTGATATTACCTAAGTCATTGCCTTGTCATAGCTAAGTTCCCCAAGACCACGCAGATTTGTCGAGACTACTCGACAAACGACGATAACGCACTTAGCGCCTGACACGAATACCTAACCGATAATGGCGGCATCAACTGGGTCATTGCCCCCTCTACATCACCCCCAAGATTTTAGGGCACTCTACATACAATTCACTTCAAACATCCAAACGAGAGGAAGAAGATGGACAAATTCATAAGTGTTCTATGCTGCTCACGCCTGGGGGACAAGCCGAAAGCCTATAAAGGTTCCTAAACTTAGGAAGACCATTCGTGCCCCAACTCAACTATCTGTACCAGCGTGAAGGCACCGCCCAATGTCTTAAGTGCTTGAAATTGGCAGCTTCATTGATTCCGGAAGGGCAGTTCAGCGACCAGCGCCAAATCTGCTTGAATACCAGCCTCAGCGCTACCCAAAGTCCCGGATGATCTCGTTTGTTTGGTATCTTTGTTTAGGTGAGCCACGTTCTAGTCATTTGGGTCCCTTGTTATAAGATTTGAGGCTGGGATGGAACCTCTGCTTTGCTGGGTGGCTCACCCTCCCCAGAAGCATACAACAGATGATGAGCCCCCATCAGGAAAACGGGTTGCGGTCCAGGAGTGCTCTACGAACGCGTTGAGGCCAAAAAGCCCGTTGAAATGAATCGCCCGACCTGTGGGGACACCGAGGGCTCTCGAGGGCTCCACCGGCGCGGGCCTTTTCGGCTCGCGTAGCCTCAAGAATGGCTATGCTCGGCCGTTCGTTCCGAGCCGGGGCTCCTATTCCGGCGTGATCGCACGCCGGCCGAGTCTTCTTCGGCCTCTGAACTCGACGCAGCTGCGTCGCGTCTCCGACAGCGGGCTCGCGTCGCTTGCCTCGCCCGGCTCGAGGCACGGTCCGCGGCGGTGGCGCGACTTTTCCACGTGCTGGGACGGCGCTGATAGCGGCGCGACTTTGACAGCGTCGATCCTGTCAAAGCGCGCGCGATCGACGTTAATTTTGGTTCATTTCGGAGACCTCAGACCTGTAAAATGCTATAACCGAGACTAATATACCATTCAACCATAGTCACATATGCAGTGTATACATGCTAGCGAGTAGTGGCAAAAGCGTGCAAGCCTGCGCACGAGAAAGAAAGAAAACGAGCGGTAGGGAGTAGATTGGAAAGATAGCCGGTGGTGAGCATATGAGTTGAATAAGGGCGGCGCGAACAATGCTCGCAGGGATCTACCATGCTGGGAATGAATCTTCGTCGTCGTCCTGCTCCTCCGCTGGCCAGTGATCCATGTAGTGCTCCCTATTATGCATGTTGAATATCAGCATCAAGTGGAATGGTGAAGTATTAAACTTACTTGAGCCGATCAAGCAAGTCGATGCGAAGCTGGCCTAGGTGCGGCAACTTGACCAGAGCGCGGAAATACCGGTGCCAGGTGCCACGGAAGTGCCCCTCGTCGAAATGGATGTTTGTGCCGAGGTACATCTTCTCAAGCGCCCAGTACATCTGGTCAAGGAGCACGGTGAGCTTGCTAGAAATCAAAATACAGGCTAACGTACCTGTGTGGCGGCAAATGCGATCGCACCCGGTGATACTCCCTTTCGAGCTGTCTGATCGCACAACTTCCGGTGCCAGTGCGCACATTTCTCGGCATCGTCGGGCTGGCAGAATTCTTCCATGAATGCCAGCCCGACTGTCTTCGCTGATTTGAAGAGGATGATCTCGAGTGCGGCACCCAATGCACCTACACAAAAGTACTGGCCCGGGTGCTAGGTAATCAGCCAGATAAGAGTCGGTTTATCGTGAACTGGATGAGCAGCAGTGGAAAATGCTCACCCGGTTAACATTGGGGTACAGGAACTGGTCATTTTTCAGTAGTTGGTATATTTCAGGCTTATCGACTATGGTGACTGCGAATTCTTGCTCCACCTGTCTCAGTGACCCGTGTAACATCACGCCGATGCCCATCACGCGTACGAGCTGACATGTATCCGATGGTCATCGAGCCACGGATACTGACCTACGTGTATACACAGGTGCGATCCACATC
>WSTK01000398.1:0-30074 GCA_019616945.1 Ceratobasidium sp. 414
TGATATATTTCCCTCAAATACCATGTATTTTATTCAAAAACCGAGTATATTATTCTAACTAGTTTACATAGGTAACAGAAGGGACTGGGAGGCAAGCATGGTCAGCCTGTCCACCAGTCAGGCCCACCGCCCTCGCCAGCACCCCACCCAGGCACGGGCGGGCAGGCGCAGGCAAGCGAGTGTGGACGTAGGATCGGCGCAGGCGAGCACCGGGGCGCGGGCAAGAACAAGCGTGCCCGGGCGGGCGAGCGAGGGCGGACGTGGGCAAACCAGCTGTGAACAGCGGGGCGGGAGCACAAGAAGGCGGGTTGGGAAGAGCGAGGACGAGTGGGCTGCGCCTTGTGCGCCCAGCGCGGGACAGCCGAAATGGGCACGGGCAGGCGAGCGGCGGCCGAGAGCGAGAGAGGGCGGGCGGGCAGGCGAATGAGCGCGCGTGTGGGCGCGAGAAGGCGGGCGGGGTGTCAGAGAGCACCAGAGGGCAGGCGAATGTGGGCTTGGGCGGGCGTGGGCAGACGAGCAGTGCGTGGCGGGCCGAAAGCGCAAACAGGCGAGGGTGCGAGGATGGGGCAGGCGAAAAGGAAGCGTGGGCAAGCGACCGCCCTGACCTGGCGAGCGAGGTGCAAGCACACCTGGCGCGGGACAGCCGAACAGGGCGGGCGGGCGAGCGGCAGGCGGGCAGACGAACATGGGCGTGGGCGAGTGAGCGAGCGTCAGTGCGAGAACGCGGGTGGGCGAGTGACCAGGAGAGCGGAAGGTGTGGCGAGACTGTGCACACGTAAGCGACAGGGCGCTCACGCGCAGCCACGAGTGAATGAGCGTGGCCGAACGAGCGTAGGCGCGAACGCGAGGGCCAACGATGGTGTGTAGCGTGGGGGAGCGTGAGCGGCGAGGATGACGTGATTGAAGAGGGGGCTTACCGGGGATACACACACCGCTTGGACGGCGAGGCGCGGGCGACCCGCGTTAGGGGGCGAGCGAGGAGCGGTTAGCATCATGGGTGCTGTAATGGTACTGGGCGCGGGGGCTTACCTGCGTGCTCACAGCAACACATGCGTGAGGGGGTCGTCGTCAACGTTGGGGGTTCCCGCCGTGACGTGGCACCTCGTAACCCTCGTTCAAGCGTCAACGCTTCTTATGTTCTTGCCACGTGTCAGGGAGGGCGCGACACCGAGGGGGCCGGTCAGCGCGGGAGCGGGCGAAAGGCGAGGCAGGGACGGGCGTCGGCGCGAAAGAGCATGGACGCAAGCGGGAGCGCAAGCGCCGGTGGGCGTGGGAGAGCGAGCGCGGACGAGAGCGAGCGCGGGCGAGTGCGAGGGCACGGGCATGAGACCTAGGCAGCGACGTGAGCGAGCGACGGGTAAGCGACGGGTAATGGCGTTGGGTGGGGGCTTACTGGCGACGAGGGAGGCCGGATCGCCGTTGTGGTGGCGGTGGTGGTTGACGTTGAGTGTGGAGCCGAGTGACGTAGGCGTATGTCACCGGACTTATGTTTAAGCGCCGGCGTTCCGGGTGATTTTGTGCAATCTTCCAAGTGCAGCAGGCCGGCCCTAAACTATGGAGTGACGGTTTTTTGGCTTAATTCATACTTGTTCAACCTGGCCACCATACTGGGGGAGCCCCTGCCATTTCTAGTGTAAAATCAGCCTGATTTTTGGCCCAAGGGACCCCGTGATTTTTTGCAAATTATTCCAGCCTGAACTAGGTTGAAATTCGGCCTAGGTCAAAATTCCCAGATCACCCTAAATTGACCCAAATCCCAAAATTTGCGTCAATTTGGGCCAAAATCCCGCCAATTTAGTTTCCACAGTGGATGTAATATGGCATTTAAAAATTCTGAGACGCCTTTCTCCAAATTCCACTCTGAACACTTTTTTCACGCAACACTTCTGTACGGATTGTGCGTGCCCCGGAATCTCAATGCCTCTTCGTTGATGAGGAACAAGGGTGTGCCACTTTTCCCGCAAAAGTTGCTGATGTCATCCACAGGCATGGCATGCTTCGCGTGCCGACCCCCACTTGTAGTTCAATGCCAATTCTTTTTTTTGCGATTCTTCCTTGATACTACATATTGTTGCTCGCTAATCCCAACCAAGGCACCTGGTACATCCTCCATCGCCTCCTGTTTGAACCTTCAAACGGTTCCCCTTGTGCACAACATCCACAAGCTCACGAGATACCACAGCAACGTATATACCCTACTAAGATGCTTGTGGTCATGGGAGGGCAGTACTGGGTGGTCGGACCCGGTGGGATGGGGATCCAAGAAGCGCCGCAGGACTTGCAGGTGAGTAGCCAGGCTAGAAGCATCCTGAAAGCCTGTGTCAATCGGGGCCTCCCACGTGCCAACACACTCAAAAGAGGCCGAATGGATCAGCAACTTGCGTATGGTATGAGCCAGTGTATAACCACGGAGAAGTCGAGGCCAGTGGCGACGGAGCTGAACATAGCTGTGGTACCTGAGACGCAAGATGCAGCTCACGGGCTAGGTGGCTTGTCCCGGTCCCAAAATGAGTTGCGGGAGGGGAATACTGAACGCAGCTGGGTAGGAAGGTCGAGAGATTGATCACATGGGGGTGGTGCTTCATGCGTTTGGTGATGGTGCCCCTGCGGGCTGCGATAACCAAATAATTCTTGCAGGTACACACGAAAGAGCCAAAAGAGTAAAATACGGGTAAGGACGTAGTATACGCAAACGACCCGGCCCGAAAACAAAAGCGCTGGTGCTGTAGAGTTGCAGCCACTTAGTAACAGCCGGAATATCGACCTACGACAACATTTTATACATACCGGGGTCAATTTGGTTTGTAAGACATTTGAGGGATCTGCCAATTATGCTGCGGTACCCAGCAAACAATGATGGTCGAGGAAATGGGGGTTTGTGGCGGGAACAAACATAACCACACAGTCTTCGATTAACTATGGTTTGTGGCAGTTGAACCTCTGCACTCCAAATCAGAATCTCGACTGCCTCAAAGTACTTGCGCTACGTACCTTGCGGAATACGGACCATCGATAACACAGTAGTATAAACACATCCAGCCTCCTGGGCACGGAATACCCCCCTCTGTTTAACAAAGAAGAGATCGACGCGAGGACGTTTGGCTTTGATCTTTCTGGAGAGAGCGAAAAAATCCTTAAACAGTTATCCACCTGACCCTTGCGTGCTATGTGGGCTGAGCACCCAAAATGGGGTCCAGATTTTGACCACTATATGAAGGAATTCGAAGATAGATTCGAGGAGGCGTTCAACAACTACGTGTCGTCTCGAGAAACCACTAGTATTGCCCACGATGGACTTTTGCCTCTGTCTTTGCTTGAGACTATGTTGACTGTTGGCGATAACATGCACAAAGTCGATTACCAACACGGCGAGAAATCTCTGACGGTGCTTATGGCCACAATTCGGAGGTACACGGAGCTAAATGAAAGCGGGGTAAGTTTCTTTGATCAGGTTCAGGGTTCCTGTACACATGATTTTTTTTGTCGGTTTAGATATTTGAACACTACTATGGCTATCTGTGTATGAGACATATCATGCGCACAGTCTGTATTGGAACTCTAATCGAGGCCAAAGTCCTGGATGCCTTCCTAAACGACCTTGACCCCGACCTGGGGGTGGTAGAAGCGACCGAGGCGCTTGCAGAAGTAGCATACGATTTAATGACCCAAGCGCTCTTAAGGAATGACCTCGCTTATGTTGGTCTGTGCTTGGGCTTCAGGCCGCCCAGCTGGGACGCGTTTCAGTGTGTTGGGGGACTTAGCTTTAATGACGTGGACTTTTTGATAATAATACTCTGGAAGAATCGCCAACGACTAATTACTCTCATCCGACATGGGATGTTGGCGGGATTTCCTGCTCTTTTGTTTACGCTCTGTCAGATGACGATATTTTCAAAGGCTCCCGGGTATGTAACTCTCAGTCTTTATTATGTTCACGCTGACAATTTTTACTGCTATACAGCCAGACAAAAAAATGGAGACAGCTCCAGGAAATCATCCTTCGCGCCTATCTAGCTGGGACAAAGGAGGAACGAATAACTATGCGCCAACTTGCACTTCACGCAGACATTCAGGCGGCGGAGCACAAACTGGTGGGAAATTCCAAGACTGACCCAGAGGACGCGCGTGCCGTGGTGCACGCATATGCCAACATGTTTCGCCCATTCTGGAACCATGACAAGTCGATCGCGCCGACTGTGATGCTCGATATATCCAACATTCTCTTCCAATATGTGAACAGCCTGCTCACTGCCGAATTGGCGGACTGCATACCTCAGGTTGCATGGAGCGGGCTAGAAAGGATTTGGCTCGAATTCGATCGAGAAAGCGATGGGATTATGGCAGCACCCCGGCGAGGCTTTACTCGACGATATGCTGCCGATATTTTTCATTATTTAGGGTGAGGACAACTCGTTCAAGGAGCCACGAATCCCAACTGAATACCTTCTTCAGCGATATGCAGCCCAAGCTCCGCACAGAGGAAAACCAACAGGCTTTCTCAAATATGCTTCTCAAGATCGACATTCTCGGTCTTGTTGGCCGAATTCTCCTAATGATATCTCAAGACAGTAAATCTAGTATTCTATCGATCTTTCAGTACACTAACAGAATGGCAGGCAGAAATCCTGATAAATGGGATTATCTTCGAGATGACCTGGGGTACCTCTGCAAGGCGATGTCTAGACCGATTCGAGCAACCGATCAATCCAATATCGCCGAATGGATAAAAGTGCAAGACCAGCTGACCATGCTAGCGTTGGGGGTGGTACCGAGCGGTGCGCCAAGAAAGCACTTTTCTGAAGCAATGACGAGTTGGGCCACATTCCGTCCGACCCCGAACCAGGAGCTCCCGTGGAAAGAATGTTCAAATCCTCGGTGTGCGATCGGGAGGTTGTACATGAGGCCGGCCGATACGAACCATACGTGTGGGGGATGCTTCAGAGCGACCTACTGCAGCAAGTTGTGCCAACAGATGTGCGTATACTTTTGTTATCGTGCGATATCCTAATTAATTCCCCGGATCATACTCATTTTAAGCCATTGGTGTTTGCGTACTCTGGAATCGCATGCGGCTGGTTGCGACTAGAACAATACCTCCCGACTCGTTCGACTTGGGATATCGGTCATGACCATTGACTTATAACCTGTTTGCCTGCAAACACATGTCCATATATCCTATATCCACGCATACATCAACCAGACTATTTTTTATATGCGTGAAAGACCTCGTGGCGATCTATGGACTTCCTTGTATATACCTTTTGGGGATCGTATAATGTGCTGTACGCAATCTCGGCTTGTAATTCCACCCAGTTATGGCCTTGATATCGCGGCGTTTCCGTCTCCGTGTATTATATTCTTAGCCCCGTTAGAGCGTTCGAGTTCGCCAGTATCATATTTCACGCTACGACCGCAATGAAGTACACCAAGGGGTAACCGGGGTTGGGGTTGGAACACGGAACGGTTGGGCCGTGGACGAAAGCAGCGAACGAGATAGAAGGGCGAAAAACGGGGTGTAGCAAAGCCCTAGCCCACCAGGGCTAAGTTTACCTGGGCTGGAAAGTAACGTCGAGCTCCTCAGCATATGCCGAAGTAGGGTCCTGGTTGAGGTGACCTTCGTTAATGAATGTCTCGGCTATGAAGTCTAGTCATCACGGTGATCGACCTGCGGCAACAAGATCACCTACCTCTATCATTGGCCTGCGATTCGCCCGCTATGTTCCGCCGCAGATGTCAAACATATTCGCCACCCTCCTTGTGCCCATACAGATTTTATTCATACACATAAGTGGATTCAGTTATTTTCATATGAGTATAACTTCTCGTGGAGATCTATGGACACTCTCACGTCCTTGTTTCTGCGGGCTATATGTAGTTTCAACTTGGTTATCTGCCCGATGTCACAACATTCGCTCTTGAACCCAAACTTTGTGTTCCGCGTTCCATAAGTGTGTGCTAGTATCACACTCGCACTGTACCCACCAAGCCACAGGAGTAGGATCGTGATCGTGTGGTCTACAAAAGGATTTGGCTTGTGTGGGCGATCATGGCATGACGTAATTCTGTGCCATCACCCGGTCATGTGATCGTGGGCACCTTCACCGATCCTTGACCTGGCATAGCCCAAATATTCTGTCGAGGTACCCATCTACGAGTTCATACGTGCTCGGTTTTTGAAACTAGGTGATAGCCGCGCCTCCTAGTAGAATAAAATAAACAGCCTGAACTTGGTACACAACATTTATCCTCACCTGCTGACCCGAACAACATCTTGCTCTCTACCTGGCTCTTTTTTCCCGCTCTCATATATCATGCAACGCGATCATCCTAAGTGGGGGCCAGATCTTGACCGATATATCAACATATGTGATGACCGGCTAGAAAAGGCTTTCGATAACTACATGACGTCTCAAGAGACCACGAGTGTCGCACACGACGGACTTCTGCCGCTATCTGTGCTTGAGACTATGCTGACTGTCGGTGAAAACATGCATAAAATCGAATATCAGCATGGAGAGAGATCGCTACCGGTACTCGTGGTCACAGTCCGCCGGTACACAGAGCTGAACGAGACTGGAGTGAGTTCTCACCACTGGGCCCACGTTTACTACTTTAATAACCACCGACCAGATATTCAACTACTACTACGGCTATTTATGTATGAGACATATAATGCGCACGGTATGCATTGGGACGCTGATCGAGAGCGAAACATTGGATGGCTTCTTGGATAACCTCGACCCAAGTCTAGAATCCATGGAGACCAGTGAAATGCTTGCGGAAGAGGCCTTTGAACAAATGACCAAAGCTTTGCTAAAAGACAATCTTTCATACGTGTCCATATGCCTAGGGTGTATGCCTCCTAAGGGCGATGCGTTCACTCATGTCGGAGGTCTCAGTTATGAGGACGTGGAGTTCCTGCTAGTGACGCTCTGGAAGGACCGCCGTTCAATAATGGTTCTCTCCGATCACGGAATGCTACCAGGCTTTCCGGCCCTACTGTTTACACTCTATGAGATGACAATCTTCTCAAAGGCCCCTAAGTACGAGATTCCGAATCCGCTGTGCTCAAACTAATCCTTTTACTTTTTAGTTCTGCCAAAAGGTGGACGCAACTACAGGACATCATCCTCAGATTCTACATGGTCGCAACGCCGCAAGAACGTCAGACTATGCGCCACCTCTCGCTCGCCATTCATAGCCAAATACTGAGGCACAGGTTGGTCTGCGATTTTACAACGGATGAAGAGGATGCGCGCAACGTGGTGCTGGCGTATTGCGACATGTTCCATCCGTTGTTGAGCGAAGGGCTAGCGCCAGTCATGATGCTGGACATATCAAGCGTCCTCTTTCAATTCGTTGACTGCATGCTCACTCCAAATTTGGCGGACTGTATCCCTAAGACCGTGTGGGGTGGGCTAGAGAGGCTTTGGTTGGAATTTGACCGAGAAAAGGGCGGTCTTATGGCAGACAAACGACGTGGCTTTACACGACGATATGCATCGGACACATTCCATATGATAGGGTAAGGTTGACTAATAGACTTTCGGAATCGCTGACCTCCAATGTTTTTATTCAGCAATATGCGACAGAGACTCGAGACACCCGAAAATGAATGGGCGTTCCAATGCATGCTCTTGGAATCGGATATCCTTGGCCTTGTTGGTCGTGTTATTCTCTTGATATCGAGAGAAGGTAAATTCTTCGCTCCTTCGATCTGCAGGCTAACACAAGACTAGGCAGCAACCCCGATGACTGGGACTATCTACGGGACGGGCTCAATGAGATATGTAAAGCCATGTCAGGGTCAACCCCGGTGGTGAAACAACTCGCCCACTCCAATATCACCGACTGGATCAAAATTCAGGATCAATTAACAATGTTGTCGATGGGAATAGTACAGAGCAGAGTGCCAAGGAAGCACCTACTTGAAGCCATCAAGAGCTGGACCATCTTTGGCCCGGCTCCTACTCAGGAAATTCCATGGCAGATGTGCTCGAATCCTCGATGCACGACTGCCAGGGTTCTCATGAGACCACCGAGTACGAAACACGTGTGTGGGAGATGCTTTGAAGCAATCTATTGCAGCAAAAGATGCCAGCAAGTGTAAGTGTATTGTTACCACTCCGCTGGTGGCAGTTCTCTAGCTGAAGTCGCTTATCCCAAGGCATTGGGGCTTGCGTACTTTAGAATCGCACGCGGTCAGCTGCTACTAGAGTGTAACACCCTGGCTTGTATGGTTCAGATCGTTCATCGTAAGCCGTAACTAGCCTATTCATGTGCGAACATGTTATAATTTCTATACCATCTCTATGCATGTATGTTGGTTGAGTCATGTTCCTTTGCACAAGAGCGTTTGTGATGGTCAATTATATGTTATCTCTAGCACTACGTCATTTGTTCTTGGTTTCTTGCTTGCCACTGGACCCATGGGCAACGGTAGACCAAAGCTCCGACTCCGGCTACTATCTGTTAAACAGCCTGTCACCCTTGAGCCGTCCTGCGTCCAATCTAATCATCCACCGTTACCTAAACCGGCGCCAGAAACCGTGCCACTGCATGTTGTGCTCGGCAGGTGAGCCTGAAAATCTGATTCAGCTGAGATTATCCCCGAAGGGACAACCCTAACACATTCAGCAACTACTATCCGGTAGAATAAGGGCGAAATGGGAGTGGCACTGACAGAGACCTAGTAACTCTCGCACGTGTACAATGTATGTATGCGCTTTGGGGACCAGTTTCTGATAAAACAGTACCATTAGACTTCGCCTCACGGGGAACACAGAGCGTTTAAGGTGAGCTCAACCGTAATCGCGAGCTGATATAATAGGGGCAACTCACTTGTCATAGTGGTCGTGTAGCACAAAGATTTGGCGAACAAAGTCGACAGAGTAAACATACAAACGGCCGACGACGAGAACCGAGAGGAAGAGAACAGGAGTGACGAGGGTGAAGCCGGGGAGGGGAACAGAGACAACATCAGTCACGGTCAGGAGACAAGGGACGAACAGCAAGACGAGGCCAGTGATGAAGCAAGACATGGTAACGCGATAGAGTGCGTGACACAAAGCTGACACGGGTGCAACGGCAGTGACGGGGAGGTACGACGTAGCGAGGTGGTGGTTCAGCTTGAGGGTGGCGCCAGCAGCGTGACTTTATAGACGACCCCTTACTCCTATCTGAGAAGTTCGGTTCGTCGGCAACAACAAACCGGATGCAGAAGAAGCAGGGGCACTGGCGGGGACACCGTTTGGCCAACACTCCGACGAAAAATATAGAATATAGGGGTGGGTATGTGACTGAGCCGTCCTACGGTACGATGGGGTCCACTAAAGTTGCTGGCATCTGGGTAAGTGCAAACGCATACAAACAGATTTTCTACTTTGTCCGTATTCGGGGAGGCGCGAAGGATCGATATACAAGTTTCCGGCTGGTGGCCCTGCCAAACCACGAAGCTGGAGCAATTTGTGTCGGGCCGGAGTATGCCGAGACTCGGGCCAAACAAGTCCCGACTTAGTTATCCACGCACCTACAACGTCAATAATGTCAGCACTGAGATAGGCTCTATTCCGAATCATGGGAAGAAACGGCGCCCGCCGAAGCCCCCGGACGGCCAAAAGGTCTGGATGATAGCCCGCCTATCAGCTCCAGTAAACTTGATGAAAATAATGAAATGGAGTACGTTCAACCTCTCCCAGCACAAACCCCATGTGGTTCAAATAATTCCTTCATATTTCATGCACATCTTAATCGACATCCTGCACTCCAGAATCTAACGCCCATTCCCCTCTACTGTGTAACGATAGGAAACCACTGTGGACAAGTCAGGCCAAGCCCGCAGAACATGGAATCCGAAAACAAACCCACCTTTCCAAACATATTCTCAGGATCATACTTCGACTTGATTTCGGCCAGCCGCGGATAGTTACTTCCGAATCTCCGGTGCGACACCGCCTTGCTAGTCATACGAGCCTCTTCATCCATGTAGTTGGTGTAGCCGCCTTCTCCAACCAACTCTTGTGCAAAGTGTTTCGTCCGTGTCTGGACAAACGCCGCATCAATGACTCGCGATGCGATGAGCGCCTGCGGGGTAAAAGAAAGATCGGTCCACCGGAGCATATTGTTCATATTGAACGCCTCCAACCAACGTTAGCTGTGAGCACCAGGAATAGACAGTTTAAATTAAGCTCGCCGGCTTCCGATGAACATACGCGGTAGCGTCGCTGGGGACCTTGCTCTAGTTTTCCGGGCTGTACAGTTCCCATATGACGACCGACCCGGCAGCCGGAGGGTGATCTTGCGTAATTTTTAACCACGCAGCGAACACGTCCTTTACCAGCTCAACTGGGATGCCAGTGGCGACGGCAGGCACAAAATTTCCTCGGCTGTGTCGACAGTCGCCGGGGGTCGAGATAGGGTTCTACCAATAACCACCGCTCGACTGGTTGAACAAAACGAACCCATTGGATAACTCACCAGCATTTGGTTCAACTTGATGTATGCTAACTGTATCGTCAGTAACTATATCGATTGAGAGTGATCTTGCCTACGAATTGTCTGGTCTTGATGAACAACTGGACCAAGCTTGACAAAACGCTCAAATTTCTTCTTGCCTTCGGCCGAATCCCCGTTGTAAAGCAGATACAGCGCCAGGGCTGGCTACGCACGTATGTCTCAGTATTGCTTCAGGCGATCAAAAAACCCCAGCTCACCTGTCCCGTCGGGCCAACCGCAAAGACAAGGGCACCAGTCTCGATGATGCTTCGATCTACCAACCAAGCATTGATCTCGGACATTAGGATGTCCACCGAAGGTGGCGGAAACATGAGAGCTACATAAAATATAAACATCTTACCGAGGGATCAACGAAGCGAGGTCACTTACAGGCTTGATACAAGTCCGGTCGTTGTTCATGGAGTCGGAAAATAAACTCGGTGACTACACCAAAGTTGCCTCCGCCGCCTCGTAGGGCCCATAGAAGGTCTGGATTCTCCGTTTCGGAAGTAGAAACGATGTCGCCCGAGGCGGTGACCACGGTTGCGCTAACGAGGTTGTCGATCACGAGGCCGTGTTGCCCACAAAGCCAGCCAAATCCACCTCCGAGTGTAAGCCTAAGGGGGTCAGGATAAGAGGCAATTCAGGGATAGGTAATCCGCAGAGCTAACCCGCCTAGAAGAATGAGTCCACATGTCAGGGCGAACCCCGATGGAACAAAACGGTAGAGCACTCACCAACGCCAGTGACTCACAACCCCAGCGACAGGGGCCAACCCTAGAATACGGTCGACAAAAGATGAGCCACGACCGCCTCATATAGGCGCAAGCACCTCATACCGTGTTTATCCGCAGCTTCATCGACATGACCCCAGAGCGATCCTCCACCAACATACGCGAGTTTTGCTGACGGGTCAACCCTCACATCATGCATCTTGACCTCTATATCAATTACCAAACCACCGTCAGAGCTGGAGGCACCAGAAGCACTATGCCCTCCGCCCTAAGCAACGCAAACTGTTCAAACTCTGGCAAGGGAGGTCTATGATTGCACGAACCTTGACTGCGAAATCGATCTTTTGCCGAGACGCGAAAGGCGCTTTGCCTTGAACAAAGGCGAGGATCTGGACAACATCCTCTGCTGTGGCAGGGCAGACGACGATGGCCGCTGTTTTTTCAGCATTTCCGGCCCAGCGCTTGTTTGAGTATTCGGCGTCCCCGGGAAGGTTAACGGTGGCAGAACTAGACAGAGCGGCGCGAAGCGCGGACAAAGCGGTAGCATCAATGGCGGCCATAGTTTCTTGAAGCCCGCAACGAGGGTCGAAAGCTGGAAGAAATGCAGGAGTACACTAGTACTTATAGTTCTAAGCGCAAACAGCCTCGTGGTGGCCTCGGTGCCTCAGTGTCGAGACCATCGGGCTGCCAGCTCCGCGATTCACCTGTCCAGCCCTTGGCCCAACCCAGGTGACTGACAAGATTAAGAGATTCATTTTGCGTCTTGCCTCGACGTGAGGTGGTTGAAAGCGCAGAAGGTTAGATTACTCCATACACTCCCTTATCAGCCTTGGCACAGCCACACAAACCTCATACACATCCCTGGCGCCCGTGCGTGCCATGAACCCCTACAAAATCTGTTTGCATTCGGCAGTCACTCTATTAAACATGCTCACCTGTCCGAGCAACCATATTTGGTCTTGACCTCCACCAGCCGCCGGTAGTTGCTGCCAAACCTTTCTGAATTTCAGAACGTACAAAACCGATTTCGTTCAGGTGATGCGGGAAGGTTGCCGCCGCTGGCGACTCAAGGGGGAAATGCTCGTCCCGAGACTGGTCAAAAGTGTAACCCAGTTGGTCAATCGTGCACCGTGCTTGCCCAGTAAACTCGGGGTCGGTCCACTGCATCATGTGGCTGAGGTTATAAGTCTTGACGGAATCAGAGGGAGGCGCACCAATAAAACAAGGAACCGATACCTACCTTTTGGCGATTCGGGTAGGCTGTGGCACCAGGTTGAACGGAGCATCGCTTGTCAGGGCGATAATGCTGAGTGAACACGACTATATTCTCCAGAGACGGGTGTCAGTGTTTTAGAAACGTGAGCCAGGCGGTGAAAGCACCCATGACAAAATCAGCTGGGATACCCGCCGAAATCGCAGGAGTAGCTCCTCCGCGCATTTCGTCTAGACTGGAGAAGGCAAAGCTCTGGTTGGTTTTATAGCACCTCGGTCGCAACCAGGAACACTAGATTGACACTGGACTTGAGGACATTGCAGCACTGTGTCTGGATCCATTTCGAGTGCGACAAGGCAGCTGTCAAAGCTTGGTCGAATTACCCGCTGCATGGCTCGTTCGATTCCGGACCCCGTACAAGATATAACCGAGCCCACAGGTCTGGTCGCTGAGCCCGCAGCAGCGACATAAGCACTACTCTCGTAGACGCAACCAGTGCGAGGTTTGCAGACGACGAAGAGCGAGTTTGGATGCGCCCAATAAAGGCACAAGGCGATGACTATGGAATTCTGGCTTAGATGGTCGGGAATCGTGCATGGGTTTCTACTGGTACACTGCATTAACCCTTCATATATGCGCCACATCCGCCACCCCGGCACCAAAGGTTATTATTCGTGTTCGTATTTATGTAAATACAACTAGGAAATGTGTCTGAAATCGAGCTCCCAATTCTGATTAAACGTGGGTCCCGTTCTTCTCCTTTAATGTCTTATCAGGGTCTAACAGATCGAATCATAATCATCGACCATGGGTCTTGTAAGACGAGGTCTCCACCACGACCAGCACTGACAGATATTCGTCGCTTTCCCTCCTGCTCCCACTTTAGCACTGCTGTCCGTGGGAGACTATAAATGAAGCTATCGCTACCTTATCTTTACCGATGTCCTACTTTTGGAAGTAAAACATCAGTTTCTGACTAATCGTTTGTTAGTGTTTTAGGGTGGCTAGTAACAGCTAGTAACAGCTGCACACTCCCACGCGTTTGATCACAACCTCGTAGAAAATCCTCAGCTGCTGCAGCGCTTGCACGATCCTTGGCTCTGCTTGCCATTTCTGTTCAGTGATTCACATTTCGGTTGTTGTTTTTCGTTTTGCTTCGCCTTGCCCGTGTCCAAACAATTTGCCCGAAATCTCAAAGGTCAGTTTCCCCGCTCAAAACGGACTGCCACGAACTCGCTGTAAATTTACTGACCCTGAATCCGCCATGCTTAGGTTGTGTCGGCCGACATATCAATGGACATCCACCCTAGTGCATTCCAGCGTTGGAAATCCGCCCGAACCACGCTTACCCGCGCTATAGATGACTACTTGACCGCTTCTGTTGAGCTTTGCGACACACTGTCATCTCCAGCGTGTCACCCCTCTTCGCGATTTTCCCTCGAGCAGACGCTCTCTGAGATTGATCTTGAATTATTGTCGCTCCAGTTGGAAGAGGAGAAGCTCAAGCGGACGCGTGTGACTCTTGCTAGCGAGCGGAACCGATCCAGAACTTTAGCCCCGGTTCAAAAACTTCCTTCGGAGATACTAGCCGCAATTTTTACGCTCTCCAATGGCCGGTACACTAGGTGCGATCGTACAACGGATTTAAGGGCGGCGCATGTGTCTCCGACCGTTCTGGCCGGAGTCTGCTCCACCTGGCGCCAGCTCGCACTCCGATCTCCACCTCTTTGGTCCAACGTTTATATCATAGTTGGCAATGAGCGAGGTCCGCATCACAACGCCCAAGTGACGCTTTGGGTTGAACGATCTCAAAATGTTCCCCTCTATGTCACCATCCAGGATTGCAGCCTTCGATATAGCAATACTCAATATAATATTACCCAGCACCACATTAATAAACTCGTCGAGTTCTTAGCCCCCCTAATGCACCGTGTTTATATGTCGGATATAAGCGCTGATTTGGAACCGAACATGATGCTATCGTCCATTATGAAATGTTGGATCAAGAATGGCTCTTTGGATATCGAAAAGACACTTCAAGTATCCAACACCTTCAAGGACTATTCCGACGAGTCATCGTACTTCTCTCTTGAACCTGCATCTGATGCCTCAGCCAAGGTAGAGGGGTTTAATACCTTTTTTGGAACCATTACTAGACTGTTCCTCCGAAACTGCGGTATCTCCGAAATTATCACGTTCCATGAAGGGCTAGTAGAACTGCATCTAGAAGAACTCGTCCCATATCGCTGCCCAACACATAAGCAATTTGCGGCGATGCTTGCCGCGTGCCCTAGACTTCGTGTACTAGCACTCGCCAACTGCTGGATCGAGCCATCGGACGAGACCCCGAGCCCCGTTGCTCTTAACTACCTCCAGTCGTTGTCCCTTGAGACGGACGATCCAAGATATGGCTTTGCACTTGTGCTTCCTCTTCTGCTCATCGGATCCGATGCTATGAGTATGAGCCTGACTCTGGAGGACGACTCGGAATTCATCGCCGAACTCAAAGTGCTCTTCAGCCGGACAAAAGTGACAACGCTCTGTGTTCGAGAACGTCATCATCGTCAATCGTTGACTGCGCTACTGTGCCCGATTCCGTATCTTGAAACTCTGGCAATCGAAAACTTTGATATTTGTGGGCAAGCCTTTCAGCACTTTTTCGGGGCAAATGGCGATGGCCACAACGAAGTGTTATGGCCGCGTTTGCACACGCTGTATCTCAAGGACGTATCGATCGACGCAAGCTGCCTCCGGAAACTTGTGCTGCTCCATCCTTCCATCAAGAAACTGCATATTTATAGGCCTTGCGCGGCTGGGAAGCGCAACGAATTCATGACGAACAAGGAGTGTGGTCATCTAACCGAGCTGGTAGATATGGTAGAGGACTATCATGTCAATTTTGGTTCGGGCAACGGCCCAATTGATACATGGGACTTCATGATCTTAGAAGAGCGATATTTGTGGTGATGGTATAAAGGCGCCTGAAATGTGTATATTTAACATCGGAAATTTGTCGCTCTTAGAAATGATCCTCCACAGCGCGACGACAGTGGGAGGCCGTACGTTGTAGTACGGGCATGAGCTAGGGGGTGGCCGGCGCGGCGCGTAGCATTGCTAGTGTTGGTGCTGTACAGTGTCTTTTCAGCCTGAAGGTTACATCTAAATACGAGGGCACTATCGCGGGTCGACCTTCAACAGCTGGTCGGCGGCTCTGATTGTTGCTCGAATATCCCATGCAAATATTTGCTCGAACCAACGCTTAAGAGATAGAAAAACAACTATATTTGACCCTTGAAACTAGAAGAAAACAAAAGTAGTCCTTATAATAAAGCAACAAAGCAGACAATCCCGAGCACCTAAAACCCGGGAGATAGCCTAGTCATAGTTGATTCAAGGCTTGTTCTGGTTGAGGTAGTAGGTCGGGACGTAGCCCGGCACAAGCTTCTCAGCACCCTCGAGAAGAACTAGGCAAGCGGATGAGTAAGCATAATGCGACGCATACAGTGAGCAGAGGGCGCGACGTACCGACAACCATGCCGGTTGCAAGATGAGCGTCGATGTGGCAGTGCATGATGACTGGGCCAGGATCAACAGCGAGGAAGCGCATGGCAGTCCAAGCCTTCCCGGTGATATCAACGGGCTTTGGACGAAGAGTCAGCGATCAATGGACCAATTAAGGGAGAATCGAATGCGTACGGTAACGAAGTCATCGCGATAGGGCGGGTTCTTGAGGTTGATGCCCTTGAAGCCAGCGTTCACAGCGTCTTGGACTGTAGCATACGGGAAGGCGCCAGATCCGGAACCGAGGAGCCACGCCTTGACACCGTGCTTGTGCATCTGTAAGAATACCAAAGTGTAAGCAATTTGACCCCGAAAGGTGAACGCAGGGACGAACCGGGTGAGGAGGGTGCACAGCCGGGTTTCCAGCGGTCACAGTGAAGATGACGTCCACAAGCGTGCCGTTTTTATAGGACATGTACACCTTGGGATCAAGACCTGCGATTGCGCCAGGATTGAACAGGAGGGGAGTGGTGTTGTCTGGGAGCCCGTGCCATTTATTGCCTAGTTTCCCAACGTATTAGAGTCCGGCACATGCGAATGAACGGGAGCTAAACCGTACCGTTGAGAACCCATCCAAACTCGTCAGTCCGAGTAACGTCCAGGTTCAGCGTCAGGTCAGCCTTGCCCTGAGGAGGAGGGGCGGCGGGGAACGGCGACAGATTGTTCATGACAAGGTCAACACCGTTGTTGATGATGTTGCCTGCATAATCGATCCACTATATGCGCCACCGATTCAAATTCCGGCCCTTACACGAATGCCAAACATGTACTCACCGGTTTCTTGGCGGTAGGAAGTTTGGTGGGGTCTGCTTTTGGAGTATTGTATGACATGATCGCGTAGCCAGTGATAATTTGGGGCAGCACGACGGCCGAAGTCCGAATGAGGTAGTCGCCAGCGGGTTGGTCTAGCTTGACGAAAAACTGGTACCGCTCGCCGATGGGAATCAGAATAGAGGTCGCCTTCTGAATGTTGGTGTAATGACCATCAGCAGCGACTAGGGATGAACTAGATTAACGAGGTACGGCGGTAACGGCAAAAAAAAAAAAAAGCTCACAGTAGTACATTGTGTGAGAGTCGATTGAAACGCGCAAATCCCAAAGTGCACCGCTATTCTGTGGAACAAGAGCTTTCAGCACACGTAACTAACGATCGCCAACGACCTAAACTCACGAGTAAGTTGAAAGCAGTCCAACCATCAGATTGCTTGACGGTGAACACCTGGAATGGCGTAGACGAGTTTGTGCAGTTGAACCACATCTCAGGGCTGACTTTGTCTGGCTGGGATTCGGGGTACGGGAACATCTTGGTGTTGTTTGGGTGCATGCAGCTGCGGACAAGCGCCGTTGGTAAAAGATCGACAGTAGCGCATACAGACGATTTGCTTACCCCTTTTGGGTCAACGGCTTTTGATCAGGGGTAGCAAGCGAGTTGATAAGCGCCATGTTGGGGCACATAACTTGTCCCTTGCCGCTAGCTGTTCAGACAATCAGCATCGAGAGAAAGGAGGCTCAACCCAGACAAAACCTACTAATGATATTATCAATGCACAGTTGCTCGACGTCTGTGCGCTCCCACTCGGCCATCCAGTGTTCAGAAGTGTAGTGCTTGTAGTCGTAGACATTTAGCAGATGGGCGTTGAGTTCGGCATCCTTGAGCTTGGTCAAAACAGCGGCGTCATTGCTGATCTGGTTGAACGGTTTGGGCTTATTAGGGTTGGGGCGGATAAAGATGGTGCCCTTGAGGCCGTCGTCCAATTGCATTTTCTGCATCGCAAATGTTTAGCCACGAAACCATAAGTTATAAACTCGGTAACTTACATAGTGCGAGTGGTACCCTGCCAGTGATAACGACTATCAGCGTTTTCTCTCCCAGCGGCCCAATATTATGCTTACACTGAAGACCAGTTTCATGAAGGGTAAAGTTGTACACAAAGTTTCCGCCCACAGGAATAGGATATTGGGTCAAACCAGGTACTCCGTCGGACCATGGGGTCCCGATTTGTTGAATACTGTAACCCACAGCTAGTTAGGACCTAGGCCAAATACGGGGTCTCTGCACAAGCACTCACCCGTGCCAGTGCATGGTCATCGGCTCATGTCCATGGTTAATGACAGTCGCAAGGATTGTATCACCCTCGTCCCAGACAAGATGTGGCCCAGGAGTCTGGCCATTGATCAACCACGACTCCTTAACTGTGCCATCCTGGTTGGTCGTCCCATAAGTGAGCTGCAAAAAATGTCGTTAGATATCTGTGCAAGAAAATAACACGGTGTCCGCACCGTAAGCGTGACACTGCGAGTCGCAGCATATGCGTTGGGAAGCAAGGCCCCCGCAACGAGCAGGGGAAGAGCGCGAAGATGCATCAAAGGTTAATGAGAGGAGTAGAGGAGCTGTCGAGTTGTGCTGCAGCTGGGTCTCTGGACGCCATGTTTTTGTACGCGTCGCTCGCCAAGCGTTTGCTCATCGCACTTTGCATGCCGTTGCCTGAGCGAATAACGCGGCCAGCGGAGTCGCTCGTTCAGCGGGATTCCAAGGACAGCAACCGCGCAGTCTGATAGCCCTGATGTCTCACGAGCCATATTCGGTGTTTTTTTGAGCTCGGTGTATCACCTCAATGCCCGCCAAGAATCGGCCACCCGCGTTTTTAATGGCCGGCATTTGTCCTTCCTGGACTCACGATGATCAAAGAAAGCCACAGAGAACAATCATTCACATGCGGTTGCCATCCAGTTATCGTCGCATATTCAATATAGCACTCTACAAAAGAAAACGAGAGTTTGGAGTTGCCTGAGAGCACCAAGCTTGGGGTTCGCACATCCTTGACAATCCGTCGCTGACCAGTCCTTATCGTATCCAGCACCATCTGAAAGGGTGAAGAGACACCCGGCAACAAGAAAAATCAGCGAGGAGACCAGTGTGTCTGCGCCTCCAAACTCGATCATGGGGGAATCAGACAGAAGCTGATCCACATCAACTCGGCAAATACCCGCCCGGCGCTTCCGTGAACAGCCTAACTCGACAACTCACCTCATGTCTTGTCTCCTTGCCACTGCCAACCCTGCCTCAGATCTCACTGCAATGCATCTAATGGAGTTGCCGATTCATTCTTGGTAATGTGCTCCACAATCCGATATTACAATTTTTTCAAACGTGGACTGGGCCGGTTCACACACTAGTAGGTGCCAAGTGCAGAGCTCATGCTGGTCCACATGCGCCGGAGTAACTGCCAAGGACCGCAACTATTCACCCGGCCACAAACGATGGCTATGCTATTAGAGCTGTGCTCCCTATGGGTATGCAAGTGCTTTTGCTGGGGCCCCCACGATGACGCCAACACGGCGAGCTCGTGATTCTCAGCTTAATCAACTGCTTGGCAGGACGCCGTGGCCGAAAGGTCATGGACTCGCGGTCCAACAAGGAGACGTAGCTCACCTGCCGTACCTTGAATTGTGCCCGTTGGGGCCGAGCTCCAGCACCCAGTGCACATGGCAAGGTCTTGGCACGGTTGTCGCTCCAGCATATCTCATGGTATAATCACCACGGACTATACTTTTACCCCCCCCCCCCATCTGTGATCCGAACTGCCCGGGCCTTCGACCCCGCAGCTGCAGTGGGCAACGATGGGAACTATCTCCAACTTTCCTTTTGGGTTTAGGGAGCTCTCCTATATTCAGGCCTATGTTGTACAGTGAAACGTAGACACGCCTGCACGGTTATATAAGACTTTAGAGAGGAGATTTACCAAGTGGGTGCCTTCTCCCTAGCCGGCGGCATCTTACCGAAGATCCCTACACCCGGCCCGTCTCATCTGTCAATTAAGCTCAGATGACGTCTCAGGCTGATGCCGTCTTTGCCAAGTCGACCTAATTCTGGCCCTGACCGCCAAGTCGCTCTCAGGACGCACACACCAGGTGATTGTTGGTTGTGGGCGAGACTTCCCGCGCGGTTGATAGCATCTGCTGACTGGGAAGTTGATGACGAAAAGTGAGCGCAGAGGGTATATTTTTAAAACACCGGTTTCACGGTTTTCACAACCCCCATCGAGACAAGTTCTTCACCCGCACCCCTGGTCGAGTGCCCGTCCCGAATTCTGGGCGTCCGAAAGCGATCGCGAAATAGATCAAACCTCGTACAGGCTGTTGAGACATCAAGGTTCAACTTGCTCAATCGTCCCAAGGTAGACCTAATTGCATTCACTGAGCTCAGGGTGGGCGCGTACGATGTGTACATGCCAAATATACACGGACCCGCGCATGAATATCCAAGTGCGAATATGCAAACGTAGGGGAACATCAAGAGTGGCAAGTCGAGTACCTAAATATGCATCCAGTGCCCAAATGTTCTTCCTACCAGCGGGCGCTTCCGCCTCATCACAAAAACCCCCTCGGGCTGCTATGTCGTACTTTGTTTAGCATAAATTCACCGATTGTGGCCATGGGGTCGTATTTCGGGCGACTTGTTACTGGGGTAATTTCAAGCGACGCACTGCTCAGAGATCGCTGGTCCGCTCTCCAGCCGTTCTGAACTACTCGGTTTCGAATTTAGAGGCCAGCACGGAAGAGTTTACCGTTGGGAGTCTGGGGCGTATAATGGAGATTCCTCGTATTGGGATAAGAGGCCAAAGAAATTGAAAGACTGCCACCGACCGAGCCTCGAATATGTTGAACCCTCGGGTACAGGACCAGAGGCCCCCTCCGAATAGGTGGGTTACGCAAATGGGATGGAAGGGGTTACATCAACATGGAGAATAGAGGTCGATCCCGAGACATCTGATTTGGGTCTGCCTGATTTTATTCTGGGTCTGAGTACGCGCCGACGGGGGATGTCGAGACTCATGTATTACTGTCTCGATCGTATGCGTGTATATATCGCGTGTATCATACATGAGGAGGTAGCCAGAGTCCGGGTAGAGTGGGGGACCTGACGCCGCGGAGCGGCGGTGGGTGAGACCGGGGCGCCGGGACGCGAGGGAAGAGCTCGCGGGCCGGTGGGCCAGATCTGGCTACGAGCCACGATATGGGGGGTGGGTGGGAAAAAAGGAGCCGAGCGGAGCGAGGCGAGTGCGAGCCTGCGACGGATGTTGGTAGGCGAGCACAGACACACGGAGTGTCACGTGCTCGGCGTGTCAATATCTCGCCCACCGGCGCTTGCACGTCGACCCAGAATCGCATGGGTCTCCTCCGCGGGCTCCGTAACCCATGCCCACTTATCTTGTTGGAACGAGTGCCAGTATAAACTATATGTATGGTGCGCGGCAGGTACATATGAAGGTGACGAGTGCATGTATGCGCTATGACGACTGCTCCGAAGTAGTTATTTGTTCCCCGAAGGAGCGCTAGCCGCAGCTTGTGGGCCAATTAGAATGTAATTTCCCCTATTCTTTTCACGGAAACCTTCAGCTGAGCGTGACGTTGAGACACGCAACGGTTAACCAAGCGGTCACACGACTTTGCGTTTCTTCTCCGCGGTCAGCCACGACGATCGTCGTAAGCCCATTGTACTGGCTGCTAGTATGCCTCGGATTTGCGTTCAAAACTGCGGTTCAACTAGGGCGCGAAGCAAGTACAATTAGTCTAGGGGTATGCTGAGACCCGCCATCAGCAGCCTGGCAAATACGTACTCTCGATCTCCCCAGGGGTCGTAATGTACTAAGATAACAGGGTGCCGCATTAGCAAATTGGGGGTTGCGCCACCTGCCGAAATCTCACATCGAGTTTCCTCTATTCTAGGCAGTGTGTCGGACGCAGTTTCTCACCCCAAACTCAAAAGCAGGGTCCAAGCACTAATTAGAAGCAAATCTTTGATTGATTCCACGTGAGCGAGCCAAACACAAACCGTACAGTGTGACAAATCCACTCAAGCACATCGTCCATTCACGCCAATCAATTACTTTTACGATATACACTCCCAATGCCTAAAAGTCCAGCCTTTCAGCCAGCTTTTCACTTTCATCCCCCTCCCAACCCATCATCTCGCTTGTCCCACTACCACTCCGACGGCTGCTTCCTATGCCCAACAAACAACGTCGTCCCATCGCGCAACATCGTATTCTGGACAATAATCGCCGGACAACTCGGTTTCGCCAGCACAGACCCATACGTCGCGCCGATCCAGAGCGCAACGCCGTTTGTCCAGCCAAATCCGTCTTGGACGGTGTATTCGCCGCCTGAACCTGCTTGGTCCACGTCGAGCGCGGAGAACTGGGGGGTGTGCATGTTATGTTAGTTCGAGTGGGGTGGTGTGTGTTTTTTGGGTTGGGTTGGGTTGGGTTGGGAAGGACAGACCTTTTCGAACATGTGTCCCTGAGACGACGGATCCGAGTTGGTCGCGTTCAGCTCGGCCGGAGGGAGTTGTTGTAACAAGCCCGGGATAGACCCTCCCGTCGAGTACCTACCACCCTTGGTTTAGCTTTCCATAAATATACCAATAGGCTCGACCGGGACTCACCAACTACAAAACGCAGCGCTCACATAGCGATTCGCCAACTCTCGCACAAGCGCGTCTCTCCACTTTTCGCTCTTGCCCGGCGTCCCGCCGTTGATAACCGTGTTCTTCTCGGCATTGACGTCGGGCGCTGCGTACCCTCCAAGTTCAAGCGTTTGCCTACATCAAAACACATTTAGAAAAACAATGGTTGAAACGGGACAGGTGGGGGGACGTACTGCGGAAGCTGGTCCCGAGGTAATCCGAGCTGTCCCTCTGGAATCAACGAATACGACGTCGCGGTCGAGTTGATTTGCGGCAACGGCTTTTTGACCACATTTTTCGGCACACCAGCAAGGGCTTCAAGGATGATATAAATATGCGGCGGCCACGACTGTTCAAAATCAAGTCAATACTCGTAAACGAAAGAGAGCTGGACACTCACGTTGGGGAAATCCCACTGCAACCCAGTTGCCAAAAAGGTACTAGGGAACGTCCCGTTGTACGTATTCACGACCCAATTCACGCTCGAAAACACCTGGAATGCTTTCGTTTCGGACCTGCCCACCCACCCAATCAACACAATCCTAAACATCGGAGGGTAAACTCACTTGACGACACTGTCCGGCCAAATCCCCATCCAATACGGATAAAACGCCGCAGCCGAAAACACCTCGCTCTGCGCCGCGCTCGTCGTATTAAAATCATAAAACGCGGCCTTGGCCTCGTTCCAACACAAGTCCAAAATTGCGCTCTTCAACGTTGCAGCCGTCTTGCGGTACGATTTCGCACTGGCCCGAGCTTCAAGGGAACGCCGGGCGGAAGACGATTTGGAGTGCTTGTCGAGGAGCGAGGCGAGTTGGATGTGTGCGCCGTAGAGAAGCGAGTTGAGGTCGACTGGGACGAGCGCGCGGAGGTTGAGAGTTCGGAGTTGGGGGAGGTTGTCGGTTGTGTTTCCGGCGAATGGGACACGGACCCAGCTGTTATTACATTAGATTGAATATAGTTGAGGTAGGAAAGCGGTACGTACCGAGCTGTGTAGTCCCACCCGCTCTCGGCTCCGCTCGCAAGCTCGGCGTACAAATCTCCTTTCTGCTCCTCCGTCAAAGGCGTAACAATATCAGCCCCGTTTGCAGCCAGATAATCTTCCAAATACGACTAGACCGAGACATCAGTCGCCGGCCAAGTATGTTGGAGACAGGACCCACCTCAGGCCTCGGAGCGCTATTCACAACCGCATACCGAAATACCTTGTGCGTACCATTTCCAGACGGAGAATCAACGCTAAACGCCCGGTTCTTTGTCCACCACGCGAGTTCTTTTTCAGCCAGAGGCAAGGCGCGGTCGAGGATCGAAGTGTCCTTGGTTCGGTTTACGTACGCTGCGAGCATCTGCCGTCATCATACTCGTCAGAATCGCACCGATGTCGGAGGCTGGAGACTCACGTGAATAAATACCGGCGGCTGGCTCCGGTTCAAATAGTAAATCCTGCCGCCATTTGGAATAAACCCGATGGTTTCGAGCTCATCCATAAAGTTTTGCAAAGTCGAGTTTACAATGTCGTAAAGCTGACTCTCGAGTAGGCCGCGCACGATCCAGTACGAGTCCCAGTAGTCTATGCACAACGTCAGCCAAAATCTAAAGTAACGAGGGAGACGTACACTGCTCCCTGAACCGCCCGCCCGGAACGACAAACGTATGGTTCAACGGAATAAGGCTGCTCTCGCATCCTGTCGTGCCGTTCCGGTTCGAGCAGAGTGTACCAGGGTTTGTGCCGCGAATAAGGTGAGACCAGTAACCATGTACAATCTATGGTCCAGCATTTCATATGTGAGACAGGAGAAAAAGATGGTAGAAGGACGCACCTTGGCCCACGCCTTGACGAGTGGGTTCTTGATCTTGCCCAAGAACTTGGGGTTCTTTGGGGAATTGTTCAGCGTCAGGGCCTCGAGTTCCAGCCCTTCTCCTTTCTGCATCCAGGATCAGAATATACGGGGAAACAACACGAGGACAAGAAGAACGCACAAAGTCCTCGGAGGCGAAATTCGCAATCGCCCCAATAGTAATATTCGACTGCGGCCCGAGGGCGTTGAAGTCCGAGACGACCTTTTGAGCGTCAAAGGCGGTGGGTTTGTCGACAAAGGTCTTGGAGTCGGCGTATGGTTCAGCCAGGTTGACGGATTGGAGCAGCTATCGAGTCGAGTTAGTATAGACTAGATGCAGGGTAAACGAAGGACATACTTGGCCGGCACAGAATATCTCGCTCGGGCACCAAGCTTGCTTTGGTGGGAGAGCGGCCTGGCTTGGGAGCGGCTGATCGAGGGGCGCAGTCGGGCTCGGAACCGACGTCGAAACGCCCGTAGGCGCATTAGCCCTAGTCGTAGCCGTACCCGAGGTCGTCCGGGTCGTGGTCGGAGCCGAAGAGGTCCCGGTCTGCGGCAGAGCGCGAGCCGCAAGCACGCAGGCGAGCAGGGGGAGCAGACTGGAACGCATGTCGGCCCAGATGGAGAGCAAGCATGGGGAAGCGGGGGTTTAAATACGCCAAGTGGTCTGTGGGGAAGCGATTGCATCATCTCAGTTGAACTGTGCCACTCGAGTTCGGATGACCGCACCTTCGCCCGTGCTAGCCGAACGCCCCCTGGCCATCTCCACATTTTGCACGCTGCCGTTGCGCCCGCAATTCACATACAATTCATTCGTGCCCTTTCACGCCGACTCGACTTCGGTTGAGAACGCCCGGCGAGAACTTGGAACACTGCATAGAACGGAGCTGAAATGACACGTGACGTCATCCGCCCAGCGCTCGACCCAGTTACGGCAGCCACGGATTCGGCGCTTATGATCTTGCACCCCAGCAGGGAGCGATGGTGTAGTTGGTTATCACGTCTGTCTAACATTAATGTTCACAGACGGTCCTCAGTTCGAACCTGGGTCGCTTCATTTTTCCCTGCCAAATGACCTTTTGCACTCGACCCGCCAAGCGATCACGTTTTCCAGGCGCTCTCCCTTCCGATGAAGCAATTCACTTGTGCCCATCGGCGCAACACTCGATGACAGCTTCGGTGATCGCCCATCTCACAGCCTCGCGATGAAGACCACACGTACAATTACGATTTTCGTGTTTCAGCTATCTGCACTCTTCGCTCGCTTAGTGCTGGATTATTGGATGCCGCAACCCAGAGGCGTCTCGGTCAGACGTAACCGCGCGGAACGCCTTACTCGCTTACCACCAATGAGTTAAGAGCATCGTTCCTCGCGATAACCGAATTCTCTCACGCTCTATTATTTTCCGAAGCGAAAACAGATGGGAAACGCGTGGGGGCGATCTAACACAGCATGGAATACGAGGCAAGACGACCCCTGTTTCCCGTACCGACAGACACATTCCACTTTGCTCCCAGACCGCTGTCCCCTTGTGCACGAGTTGAACGGACCAAAATGGCCCATGCGTGACACCTGGGGAACTTGGAAGTCCACTTTGGAAAAGTAATGTACCTTTCGGTTGGTTACTACAAGTAACTGGTAAGTCACGGTCACCCGCCTGTTTCCAGCTGCTCCTGGTCTTTGGACGTATGGAATAATTGGGGATATTCACCCGTTGAGGTACGCCTTATTCTAGAATTTATCGTCCTATCACAAATGCTTTCGCACCTACTGGATCAACAAGCCCACTTGCACAACCTTTCCCGTATCCCTCATATACACCAACCACTTGCGTCGTGCGTCCTATTCTCCGTCCCCCGTCCGAGTGAAGCGTCGAGTTTTCATGGCAGGCGACAGCCGGCCGACACACTCTCGGCAGAGGGGATTAAAGAGTTTCAAATGGCAAGATCAGCGACAAATGTCCTAGAACAGGCAAGTTCTCGTCGCTAGTTGTTACGGTATGCATCTGACCACGCCTTGCGCAAGGTTGCAATCAACGTATATCGATGTCTGCTTAAACCCGACAAACGATGCAAAAGAAGGGTATTGCCGCCAAGAGGCGCGCAGGGGAGGACCAGGAACGGCAGACGTTTTCAGATATCAATGAAGATTAGGGGACTGCGATGGTGGTACGAGTAGACTAAGTTTGCGAGAGGGCGACAACGGACGCATACCGGGGGTTTATCCTTATTTCGTGTATTTTTGGTGTTTGAAGCGGGCATTGTTTGGTGGTGTTGGGGCGTATTGTCGCTTGCCGTTTCGGTCGTATCCGTTGGTGGGTCAGCCTTCTACAACGTCGTCTACCTCGGCCGACATAATTTCTGTCTACACTGGAGGGACCTAGAGCGAATCTGAATGTGGGAGGCGCACTTTGGTCATTTTGCTCAGTATACGGACGAAGCCGGCATGTTCGATGCCGTACAGATCGCAAAGTTGAGACGGGAAGCCCAGAATCCAAAGCTGGGGCATCGGACTCGCACAGCGCAGAAAAAGAAGAAACATCCTCCGCTTTGGTATTTGGACCACGAGTACTCTGGAGGCGGAATATGAATACGATTGAGCCCCTTCGAGATGATGCGGTAAGAAGATTTTTGGCGTGGCATCGGGTGTGTTCTAACTTGGCCATTGACCCCCTCAAACCTTCAGATATGCCTGATGAGCCCAGGACCGAGGATTATATATTGCCGCGGAATTCTCCAGACGAGAGAATACAGCTATGTTCATTTATTCACTTCTATTGACCCGTTATGGAACGTGAGCGCCCTCTCGGTTCTTTATTCTCAGACGGCGGAGGTTAACGAGATTCAGAGTGCCCCTGGCGGTCTTGTCGTAAAGTGCGCAAGAAAAGAACAAGGAAATATTCTTCCAGGTACTCATCGAGTGTCTTGGCCATTGCGTGGTTCTTTGTCCAGCTCCGACCAGCTAAGCGCCCAACGTCGGCGTTTGTTTACCCACAGGATTTCGATCGCCGCTGGGCAGAGTTTCCGGACAGCGCCCCCACGGAGCCGTACATCCAGTATGCTTCCAAACTGGCAGCTACAAACAGACCCTGATAGTCGCTTATATGCGTACCTTTGGTTGTGGGCAGGTAGCCAGGTAGGGGCTTGTCCTTGTCGTATCGGAGGGCGGTTCGGTCACATACCTACCCCTAGGTTTTATATTTGCAGTCGGAGTGTCGGCCAAACGGTGCCCCCGCTGGTACCTGCTTCTTCAGAATCCGATTTGTTGTTGCTGACGAACCGACTCAGCTAGGGGTAAGGAGTTATCTATAGAGTCACGCAGGTGCTAGAGCGTCCCTCAAGCCGAACCACCACCTCGCTGCGTCGTACCTCCTCGTCACTGCCGTTGCACTTGTGTTAGCTTTTCGTCACGCACCCTATCGCGTTACCATGTTTCTCTTCATTGCCGCCCTCGTCTTGCTGTTCGTCACTTGTCTCCTGACCGTGACTGATGTTGTCTCTGTTCCCCTCCCCGTCTTCATCCTCTCCACTCTCTTCCTCTTCATCTCGGTTCTCGTCGTCCTCGGCCGTTCATACGTTTATTACATCAACTATGTTCGCCGAACCGTTGTGTCGTATAGCTGCTACGAGTTTGTCAGGTGAGTCGCCCCCTATTATGCCTACCCGCGATTACGATTGAGCTCACCTTCTGGTCTTAGCTCGCAGACGCCTGGTTCCAAGTCGTATAGCGACTGGCATTTTTTAGTCTTGTTGCAGATCGGGGTGGAGCAGCTCCGACAGAAGCTGAAAAATGTATTAGACTCGTTTCAAAGTCTGAATAGTGAGTGTCTGGTGCATATCAGGAAAGTGAACACGGCGCTGATGACCAGTCCATCGAGAAGAAGTTTCCGGTCTCATTAGCCATATTATCATCGCTCCTCTTGCTATCGCCCGCTCCCGTCTACAGCCGTACCACGGCGCGTTTCCGCACTCTACCTCACGCGCTATCGTCGCACTCGCCTGTTTGGCCTTCCTTGTGTCCTATCTTACGTCGCCTGCGCTACGATATGCGGTCGCCAAGCTAGCTGGACTAGCCCTGTCGCTCTATAGCACTTGCACTCCCATATCCGTCGGTTTGTTCATCGCCATCGTTTCCATTTCGGCGTACTCGTTCTGCAGATATCTCGTGAGGTGCCGGACTATCAAGCATACTGGTGCGTTGGGACGTTACTTCGAGTTGGCGTTAGGGGCTGATCTGATAACCTTCTAGCAGAGTCGATCTACTGGACGCTTCGCATGGTGTTCTCGCTTGAATTCGACGAGTCTTACGACAAGTACCACGACTTTCCCATCGGCCCCGAGCCTGATTCCGAACCAGAGGTCGTGTGCGCAAATGTAGGTTGGAAGTGAGAGCTAAGTAGGTAGAGTACTGACTGGATGTGGCGTAGGCCGGTCATCTGCCCAATTTGGACGATCGACAAGCATACACTGAAACGACTTATCGCCCGTCCGATGTGTCCCCGTCCGAGGCGCCGTCTCTCTTTCGCAACCAAGGTTATACCGGAGTGGCGCCTGGGTTCCGATCTTGGTTTAGCTCGAACCTGGCGAGGCTCGCGTACGAAGAGTCTCTGCGGATGCAGGAGACGAGCAACAAAATCCAACTAAAGTGGACGGCCGAAAAGGCGAGCGGCTATTGTTACGTCTGCATTTACATGCCGAGCTGACAGCAATATACAGGGTCTTATCGGCTATCGTTTTGTCGCTCAACCTTCTCGCTCCTCGTCTTGTTCAGCCGCCGAACATGGATCAATCGATATCCACTCGGAGCCTACCCAACCAGGAGTTACGCCAGAGCCCGTCGACGGGATCTCAAGTTTCCTTGGGTCGATGTCGCTCAAGGGCGGCCAAAACCCCTGTTCGATGACTGCCGGTCCGCAATCCCCACGCATGGAGAACACCTCGAGCACCCCTGGGCGACCCATTCAAACGCCAATCGCACCTTCGACCACCCCCTCCCCCTCTCATGAATCCCTGCCCGAACTAGTCCCAGATGCCAACGGATCCGACAGTTTGAGCGAGCTCACCACGCCCTCCGGCGATGGATGCGAAACCAACAACGTCATCATTCGTTCATCTTCCAAGGGCAGCTACGCAGGCTTGAGACGGGTGCGTGGGCTCATATCTCAAGCTCAGCCCAAGAGCTCGCCGCTGTATGCGCCAAAGGAGATCGTGGAAGCGCAAGTCGCAAGCGGGGAGAACAAGGTGGCGGCTCTGCTGCATCGGTCGCAGTGGAAGCAGAAGCAGAAGCAGAAGCGGTGGACGGCGACGAAGAAACCAGCGAAGAAGGCACCGGCGCCGGTCGACCTACGCCTTGTCCCAGACACCGATACATCCGACATTCCGAGCGAGCTCGGCACGTCCTCCGACGAGCGGTGCGAAGTCGGCAACGTCATTATTCGTCCATCTTCCAACTGCTCCCATACGAGCACGAGGCGGGTTTGTGGACTCATAACTCGAGCTCATCCGAAGCGTTCGCCGCTGTATGCGCCAATGATGGAGGCGGAAGTCGCACGCGGGGAGGACAGGGTGGCTGCAGTCACCTGTTTCAGTAGAAGTATTATCATTCGCTGTTATGACCCCCTCCCGGCACGATTATTGTCCCGTGTCACGACGGTGCCGGCACGCCGACTTCATTCGTCACAATACACGTGAGATCTCGGGCACTTACCTGGTGCTTGGGGTCCATCTTAGGGGGGTTTGTCTCCCGTTTCGTGATCATCACGGAC